>SNQJ01S0171890.1:0-20253 GCA_010110895.2 Picea sitchensis
GAATATGACAAAGTGAATTGAAGAAGGAAGTACATGTAGGCCCTGAAGATAATTAAAGAAAAGAATTACAAAATAAGAAAGTATCAGGTCGGCCCTAATTTTAAAAGGAAGTGAAATAAATGGTATAAATACACATCATTATACATTCATTTGATACAAGTTGAATTTAAGAGGAAATCAGAAGTAAATAAGGTTGGATTTCAAGGGAGGATGAAGTCTTTTGGTGATGTGTTCTAAGGTATGTTATTTTCAGGTAATCTTACCATTTTTGCTAAAAAAAAATTATAGAAATATTTAGATGGAGAAATTGCTATGGTATTGAGAAGACATATCAAGGTACCTATGGTAAAAATTTCAACTCTTGATTCGCTATAATTATGGAGATACACTCTGTGGAAGATAGGGTTTGTGACCAGTCCTGAAGCTAGTCAATAAACAGGTGTTCCAGGTAAAACAATCATAATGTCTTCATGGAGAATCCAAATGACGTGGGACAAATTTCATTGGAAATGGTACAGACTTTAGTTTCTTGTGTGAAAGTTTCAGAATCAGATGTTAAATATTGAGTGTGGGGCATTCTATGCAAGTTCACTCTCCTGAATAGACCATAATTGAATAAAGTCTACCATTCTTTCTATAACTTCTTTTTTAGGAGGATTTAAGGAGTGAAACTTGGAGGATTTTTAGAGAATACATTGAGTAATGTTATCCATAGGATCAGAGTACTCCAATAATTGAAGAATTGCAGAAATTGAAGAAGTCTTAGGAAGCATTATCAGGTTCTATGTGATGATTGGTTGATGGTGATGATTTAATGTAAAGTTTTATTATCTCTCATATATTATTGGATGGAATAAAGGGGCAAGGATGGAGAGTTAAAATCTCTCTTGATATTGGAGGATTGTATCTTTCTCTTGGAGGTTTATCCCTCCCTTTAAATTTGGAAGTTGTAGCTACCTCTAGAAGTCATTACTTCCCTTGAACAATAACTATTGATTATTTCTCATATATTGTGCATTTTGTATTGTGGTGTATTGGTGTAAATATTATACTATTGTTCATTGATCATTGTATATAATTGATTTTTTTAAGTATAAGTTGAAAAAGGTTTTAAATTGTACTTGATATTGATTCACCCCCCTCTCAGTATCAACAAAAACATGTTACAATTCATAAATACAATTGGGGATCGTCCTTGGGGATATTACAAACCCTCTTCCATTTCTCAGGCCATGATGCCACCCCAAAGTCACCCCACCCCAAGAGTGGGTGTTTAGGATGTCATCCGAGTCAGGGAGATAGTCAACATCTCCTCCTCCATCAAGAGTACCTTAATCCATAGGGAATTTCTCTCAATAGTCTTCCCCGTGCGTATTTCTTGAAATCCTCTTCTACCCTTGAAAAATACTGGTGATTCTCAACTAAAAACTTGATAATGTATCCTTCCAGAGTTGTATTGACCCAGAAATCAATTGCTTGCTTGATCAAGCAATCTAGTCAATGAATTGATGTAATATTTTATGTGTCCCAAGTACATGTCTTCTTGACTCATTGTTGGAATTCCAGAGATTCTTGGAGCCTATCTATCCAATGAAATAGTTCTTCCAGAAATTTAACCCAAAATATCTCGTACCAATCGCTTGATCTTTTTGAGTAAAATACAACCTCTCTTGTATCTTCCATAGATTTACCTCGCAACTCTACTTCTTTCCATATGAAGGTGTTGCAATTTTTCTCCCACCACTAGTGAATATCATATCAATGGATCTGTGGAGTCATTCTCCCTACAGGTTCCCTTATGAAGAAGGTCCCGACAACAAACCCATTTTATTGGCACGAAATTGATCAGACCATGGTCCTTATTAGGTTACCAACAAAAGGTATCGAAATATTCTAGAGAACTGTCATTTTCATCTTTCTTGAGGGAAATAAGTCTCACCCAAAGCACAACCAAGATGAGTAAAATAGGGAAGGGTAAGAAGAATACTTAGACAAATCCATATAATCTCAAGATTGTTGCTAGTCCTGTGCAAGAAAGATTAAACCCTGAATTGTCTAAACATTCCTAACCCAGATTAAAGCAAACAGAGTTGCATTGCATATAAAGAAGCTATATCCAATTAATTATATCTGACATAAATATAATATGAAGAAATATTCAAGATAATCTGAAGCTAAACAGACACAATAATTTCAAAATTTGGGGTCTCTCTTTGTATTAACATCATATGGTTCTTCTCAATTACATGATTCGACTAAGTTACAGATGCAACTTTGTCATGCCAAAGATAACAAAAAAACTCTACACTACTAAGAGATAAGGTTATCCTAGACCCTTTCTCTTCCAACATTACAACAAGACATGACTCTATTACAGCCTTAGTCTGGTTCCAAAACTAGACTCTAGAACTCTAGTTAACCTTTACCCAAAATGGACAATAACACAGGACTTGAACCAATTCCAACAACCATCTGAATATCAACCCTTTACAATCATATCCATCCCATATATATAAGCCAATTGGGATCTTTGGGTTTGATACTTCGAATGCTTTCTTTTCTTGTTATGTTGTAACTTCTTTCTTCATGTTGGTGTTGCAGTTTCCTTCCAACTATTTTCAGTTTTTTTCTTCATTCCGTTGTCCAACTCATCAGTGACTTGTGCATATTCTATTTACCAAACTTTGGACTATATCACTCCTTGCACAACTTCTAACAACAAAACAAAGGGCCCAAAATTATATACATACAAAACACAAGAAGAAAATGTCGTAATAGAAGGAGGAATTCCACAATATAATACCCTAAGAGGATTTAATCAGAGTGGACGAGAAGTATTCAACAGATCTCGAGAATAAGAAAGATTTGATATAGGAGCAAGAGGACTAATCATTTGTTATAATTGCAATCAAGCAGTATTTTTGGAAAGAGACTTCCTGAGTACTTGCATGACATGCAGATACTATAGAGAATTGGAGTGTGACGATACATACTTGGGAGATGATGGGCCAACTGAAGCTGATTTTTTCATCGATCTAGTTGAGAGTGGATAAACAGCATAATATCGTCCCAGTCAGAAGGTTAACAAGAGAAAATGTCAATATTGATGGGGTGTGCAGTGTAATAGACTTCGAAGTGATCAACATAGTATATGGTATTACACCATATCCAACAGTCTTGGGACCTGATTGGGAATTTGATAATCAAACAATAATAGACCTAAGGAAGATACAAATGGTATTTGAAGTAGAATAATAGAAGTTAATTTTTCCATTAGACCCCACTAAAGGAAGAAGGTCTATAGAACCAACAAAGAGAAAGAAGTTGATAATTTGTATAATATGACTATGTGGGTGGACGATTACGTGAATACTATAGTTGAATGTGTACTCAATTGGAGGAGTATTAGTTCAAGTGATTCAGACTCATAAGAGGCTCTAGATAATTGGAAACAAAGACTGTGTGAAGTGTCAACAAGGAAGTGTGCTTGAATTACCCATGCTTTGAGATGTATTGGCACCAAAATAGTTGAACCTCCAAGGTATAGTGGACTAACACAAAGACTCTCGGCGTTAGATGTCACATTGAAAGTGACATCAACAATATGGTGGGTTGTGCAAAAATATGGCATAAGAGATTGGAAGTAGTGAAAAAATTTATTGCAAGTCATATTTGGGATACAGAATGAAAGTATCATGCCAAATTATAGTGGATTAAGTTGTTGTTGAAATATTAATTGTTGAAATATTAGTTGTTGAATGACTAGTTTTCATTGAACTGTTGAAATATTGGTTTTCACTGATGTCAACCCTTGAAAAATAAGTTAACAATTTGCATGTCAACGAAGAGGATCTGTAAACAGAAGTTAAAAAGTTGCATGTTAAAGTAACTATAGACAAAATTTAATAAGTTGTGTGTCAGTTGCTTGTACATATCAATTGCATGTCAGCATGAGATACTCATTGAAAAATAGAGAAGGTTCAATTGAAGATCACTTATGTGAATACTAATTGGAATTTATGAGGCAGTGAGTCGAAGTAAGAAAATTCCAGTGAAGGAAGAATTTTACAGGAGACGAGTGTATGGATAAAAATTTAGAGATCTAGGTTCTTTTCATAAAACCATGGGTTTCGGGAGGAAAAGAATGAAATTTCATGGGATGCACTGAGGAAAAGTGTGGACATCCGCGAGAAGGAAGTGTATGGGTCACGGACCTATGAAGAAACATTGTTGAATATAAGAGATCTAAAACTCATATCATCTACAGGTTGAAGGTATGTCTTCTTGTGTATGTTAGGGTGTGTATTCTAAATAAATCACGAATAGATATGTCTTAGTGATTCATAAGCATTTGATTTGGAGAAATATCTTGTGGATCTTCGTATGAGTTTTGTTTGGTTGCAGTATTGATGAGATATCGAAATTGGTAGTAGCAACAAAAGAATCAAAAATAGACTGAACAAAAGGTTATTAATTACATTGACAGAGGTAGTGACATATTTGTATAAATTTATATTTCAGGGAAGTTGGACGGGGCAAGGGAAGGGGTTTGTAGCCTCCTTCCAGTTGGAGTCAATAAATTAGGGAGTTGGAGCTTCCTTCATGTTGCATCATGTAAATAGGGGGTTTAAGCCTCCTTCCAATTGTAGCTGGAGAAATAGGAAGTTGGTGCTTGCAATGAATGTACACTTTGATAAATAAAAAAATCATTTTGTGGTTTTCTCATGCATTAGGTTTCCACATAAAATTCTGGTGTATTGTGTTTATGTGATGTTTATGCATTGAATTATGGCGATGATGATATATTGAATGCTCATGATATTTATTGGAGGTTTTATATTGTGCTTAAAAGTACTAATTGTGCTCATACTAATTCACTCCCCCTCTCAGTATTCCAACAATTGGTATCAGAGTAGGTCCTTCAGAAATAAGTCCAACCAATCGAAGGAGATCATGGAATACACTAATATTGGAGAACTAGTGTTTGACAGTCATAAATATACCTTCTGGAATAAAATGATGAAAACCTTTTTACAAGCACAAGGATTTTATGTTTGGAAATCAGTAGTATATGGGTATGCAACACCAACCACTCCCCCAACCGACAGAGATGGAAAGAAACTCAACGAAAACAACTCAAATGATAAGGGTACTATTCAGAGTGCTCTAGTTGATTCAATATTTTTCAAGGTTATGCATTGTGACAGTGCAAAGGATATTTGGGATAAACTCCAAAATATTTATGAAGGAGATGAAAAATTTAAGGGAGATAAGCTTCAAATCTTCAGAGCTAATTTTGAACAATTGAAAATGAAGGACGATAAGACATTGGAACCTATCTTCTATGATTTGACGAAATAGTTAACACTATTAAGGAATTGGGAGCAGAATTTGATGAATCAGTGGTTGTTCAAAAGGTATTGAGGTCTCTTCCTATGATATTTGATACTAAAATATCAACCCTAGAAGAAAGAGGAGATCTCGGTACATTGAGCATGGATGAGCTACATGGAATGTTTACAACTTATGAAATGAGAAAATAACATGATAACCCAGTCATGAAGGAAGCATATTTCAAGGCATCCAGAAGGCAAAGAAGAAGAATAACAAAACATCAAAACCAAGTTGCAGTTGTAGTGATGATTCATACGAAGATGAAGAGATGGCTAACTTCGTAAGGAAATTAAAGAAAGGAACCAACAAGCATAAAGGTATGCTTCCATTGAAATGTTTTAATTGTGGTGATATTGGCCATTTTTCTTCTAAATTTCCTCATAAGAATAAAGATAGTGATGAAGAATAATCTTCTAAAATGGAAAAGAAATATCAAAAGGGAAACAAGAGAAGAAACAAAAGGAAATTATTCAAGAAATAATTCTACTCAAAGGAGGATAGTTCCTCATTAGACAAGGAGGATAATGATAGTGGCAGTGACTCAGAAAGAGTAATTTTAATTGTAGTAGAAGATGATTCCAAAGAATAAGGTGAAGTCGATATCAGAGTAGATATAATCAGTGTATGAGAAGAACTTAGGAAAGAGATAAAGAAAAACAATTTACTGAAGGAAGAGTTAAAAATAAAGAGGGATCTCTGAATTCCAAAGAAATTGAGCAGATGATCACGAGTCTAAAAATTCAAATAGGGGAAGAAAAAATAATCGAGGAAATAATTTGAATTCAATTAGAAGAAAATGAGAAAGTCATTGGAAGATTGGAAGTGGAAATAGTCTCTTTAAGGAAATATCTTTAGAAAAAAAGATATGCAGCAGAAGAGCACTAGAATATTGGATCAAATAATCAGCAGTTAAATACCATCCAATGAAAGATCAAGACTAGGATACAGTCAAGTACAGAATGAGAAAGGAGCGATCTCTAAGACAAAAAAACAAGAAGCATAACAAAGAAGCTATGCATATATTGTTAGAGATTCTTCCAAGAAGAAATAATGCAAGCCCCCAAAGAAGAATATTCCATAAATAAAGAAGACTCAAGAAGAGGAATTCATAAGGATTGAATAACAAAGAATATCATCTACTGTCATGTTATAAAAATAGGATCGCAGAGAAATAAAATAAAACAAATGTGGAAATAAAACAAATGCATAAATAAAACACAAAAGATACACAATACAACAGAGACATAGATATACGTGGCTCACCCAGTGTGGAATACGTCCACCATATAAATTTCCAGATCCTTCCTTTATTATTATCCAGTAAAATGAAGGGATACAACCTACAACACGCCCATTGTAACTTCCTCTTATTTCTCTCACAATCTCCTTTGTCAGAATATAATAATCACACACATACACAGCCGCAATACAATTCCCTCATAAAAAAGGTTTTACTTCTAGGGAAAAAATACCTAACATAACTTCTAATGTCAGATCTACGACCTTATAATGAATGGTCCATATTGACTATGAAATCACAATATACATTTACAAGGAAATTTTCCCTTCGGTGGCAATCCCCCCCTGCAACCCCCCCTGCAACACCCCCTGCATGGAGGGGTGTACAGTCTTCATGGGGTATAAAAGAGGTTCAAAAAAAATACCTATGAATCAATAAGATAATCATGATCCACAACCAACAATCTCCCACTTGGAGACTAATCACAACAACTCCATTGTTGTTGTATATGTTGGACTATGATCCTTCTTCGACCTAGAAAATTTCTCATCTCTTCCTTCATACATGAAGACAAAATGAAACTAAGTAGGAACTCAAATTCTCTCCGGTTACTACCTTTGTTAACATGTCTGCAATATTCTATCTAATATGTATATTTTCCAACTTTAGTTGTCCATCTTCCAAAAGTGACCTTATGAAATGGTACTTGTGTAATATGAATGGAAGGATGATTTATTTGTAATATGAATGGAACTCTCATTGTCACCATACAACCTGTTATTATCCCACTTCTTTCCCCATTCATCCATAAACCTCTTTAACCAAATCGTCTATTTACTAGCCTTTGTAGCAACAACATACTCTACCTCTGTTGTTGAAAGTGAAACAAAATTTTGCAGTTTCAAAATCCAACTTACTATTGTTCCACCTATAGTAAAAACATACCCTGTGGTGCTCCTCCTGTTATCTTTATCACCTTCCATATCTAAATCAACATATCCCTATAGAACAGTGTTTGAACCTCCAAAATAGAATGCATGAGTAGCAGTTCCTCCCAAGTACCTGAGAATCCACTTTACTTCCTCCCAATGTTCTTTACTTGGATTGTTCATATACTTTCTCACAACTCACACTGCATGTGAAATATATAGTCTTGTGCAAACCATCACATACATGAAGTTGCTGACTGTTGATGAATAAGGGACCCTAGACATGTATTTTATCTCCTCTTGTGTCTTGGGACACATTTTCTTAGTTAATTTGAAATGGATGGCCAAAGGTGTACTAATTGGTTTTTCATTCTGTATTCTAAAACTCTCCAACACCTTCTCTATGTACTCACCTTGAGACAATGTCAATTTGTGATTTTTCCTATCTCTTGTTATTCTCATACCAAGGATTTTCTTTGAAGCACCCAAATCCTTCATCGCAAATGAATTAGCTAATTTATTCTTGAGATCATTTATATTCTGCATATTATACCCTGCAACAAGCATGTAATCTACATAAAATAGAAATATAATATAGCTTCCATTTTCTAGACTTTTAAAATAAACACAATGAGCAGAATGACATCTACTAAAACATTTTTCTGTCATAAACCCATCAAACTTCAAATACCACTAACTTGGAGCTTTCTTTAGGCCATACAATCTCTTCTTCAACCTGCATACCAAATTTCCCTTCCCTTTGACCTCATACCCCTATGAATGCTGCATATAAATCTCTTCATCTAAATTTCCATGGAGAAAAGTTGTTTTTACATCTAACTATTCAAGATGAAAATATTTTATTGCTACAAGACTTAAAATAGTCCTAATTGAAGTCAGCTTAACAATAGGATAAAATATTTCATCAAAATATATACATTAATTTTGTGCAAACCAATTTAGAATAAGTCTAGACATGTACCTCTTTTTTCCTCCATCTTCTTCCTTCAACCTGTAAACCCATTTATTCTACAATGCTCTTTTTCCTATTGGAAACTGAACCAAGTCCCAATTTTGGTTATTTACCAAGGAATCCATTTCCTATTTAATGCCTTTCTCCCACTTCTTTTTAGTGTCTACCTACATTGCCTCTTCATAACTTTCTGGTTCACCACAATCAGTCAAAAATAAATAATACAATGAAGGAGAGTGTCATTTAGGGGGTCTACTTAAACTGGTAGATATTCTAACAACACTTGTAGAAGTTTGAGGTACCTATTGCTCCTGTTGTTGTACATTTTGATTTTCTGGTACCTTTGGAATTTCTTTTTCGGTGATCTCATCAAGCATTGTGTATTTTAGTTTTTCTTTTTCTTGTTTATTTCCTTGCAACTGATATTTGTACATGACCTTCTCATTGAATATGACATCTCTACTCCTAATGATTTTTTGATTTTCACAATCCCGTAAGCGATAACCAAAATCATTAATGTTGTATCCAATAAAGGTACACTTCTTGGATTTTTCCTCAAGCTTTTTTCTATTTTCTTTATCAATATGGACAAATGATTCACAACTGAAAGTCTTCAAAAATGAATAGTTTACCTTTTTCCCTATCCATGCCTCCTATGTAATGCCAACATCCAAAGAAATTGAAGGTCCTATGTTTATCAATTAAACAACAGTATTTACATCATTTTCCCAAAACTGTAAGGGAAACCCTACATGCAATCTCATACTCCTTGCACACTCCATTATTGTCTTGTTCATCCTTTCTGACACGCCATTTTCTTGTGGTGTTCCTAGAACTGTTTTCTCTCTACTCCCATGGTATGAATAGTAATAATAAAATTCCTTGCTGCAATACTCACCTCCATTCTATGATCTGAGACACTTCAACTGTTTTCTTGTCTCATTCTCAACCAAAGCTTTCCATCTCTTAAAAGTGTCAAAAACATCATATTTTTGTCGAATGCAATAAACCTAGGTTTTTCTAGTTGCATCATCAATAAAAGTAACATAATAATGAGAGACACCAATAGATGATACCTGACTTGGTCCTTATACATCTGTATGCACAAGCTCTAACCTTTCACTCTTCTTTTAATTTCTGACTTTAAGAAATCTGACTCTCTTTTGTTTTTCATAAACACAATGCTCACACAAATCCAAATCAATATGTTTAAGATCTGGCAACAAATTTCTTTTGTGAAGTATCTGCATCCTCTTCTCACTCATGTGTCGAAGCCTATGATTCCACAGTGTTGTATCCACTCATGTAGAATATAAAGAGATAGAAGAGTCAATATTACCAATACATAAATGCATTGTACCTATCTTCTCTCATTTTTCTATCACCAATGATCCTTTGGCTACCCTCCATGCCTTATCTGTAAATATATATATACATCGCTCACTTTCCAACTTCCCTGTTGAAATTATATTTTTCCTTAGATATGGAACATGTATTACCTCTTTCAACAACCATTGGTTTCCATTATTTTTCTTTATTTGTACCTTACCCATTCCAACAATTTTGCATGGTGCATCATCACCCAAATGAACCTATCAAAAATCATCTTGAACATAATCTAGAAAATGTTTCCTATCAGGTGTGGCATGAAATGAATCCCCTCAATATACTACCCACGACTCAGAAATATTATCTACAGAAAGAATAAAATCATATTGTAAAACTTCACATGTTACATTTTCTTCTTGATTCTTCTCCCGATGTCCATCTCTTTGCTTCTTTGGAGCTCTGCAATCTTTCTTCATATTTCCTTTCTTCCCAAAATTCCAACACCCTATCTTTCCCATTATGTATTTGGATCTTCCCTTCCTAGAATTCCCATGGTTCCCTCATCCCTTTTCTCTATCCTTTTGTATTCCCCTGTTCTCCATTGTCAATGCACTACCTGATGTCTCCCCTATGCTTTTCCATCGCATTTCCTTGCTAAGGATAACACCAACAACATCATCAAATTTTAGAGTGTTTGAACCAGAGATAAAGTTACTTACATCCATGACCAAGACGTTCCAACTTTCTGGCAATGAGCACAATATTATAAGATCCCTGGCCTCATCATAAAATTCCACTTTTACATAACTTAGTTGATTAGTAACCATATTAAATTCATTTAAATGATATGCAACAGACCCACCTTCTAACATATTCATATTAAATAATGGCTTCATTAAAAAATACCTTATTGGACATCGAGGGTTTTTCATACAGTTTAGCCAATGCATCCATCAGTTCCTTCGTTGTCTTTTCTTTTGAAATATTGAAAGCCATCGATGCTTCCAGGCTCAGTCGTATCATTCCTAGTGTCTTTCTATCAAGAACCTCCCATTCATCATCCTTCATGGCCATCGAATTATTTTCTATTCCACCCAATGGTAGGAATAGATCCTTCTGATATAAATAATATTCCATATACATATTCCAAATTAAAATATATATTTACAAGAAATTTTTCCTTTAGGGGCTTTGCCCCTAAACATCCGCAGGGGGGGAGCCCCCTCTGCAACCCCTTAGTGTGGAGGGGTGTATAGTATTCATGGGGTATAAACACAACTAAAAACAAAGACCTATGAATTAGGACGATAATCAGGATCCACAACCAACATCTCGGGTATCAAAGGTTCTTTTATGGTCATTTTTTTAATTGTGTTAATTTTGGAAATAAATCTATAAACTATAGATCCTATGCCAAGAACTGAAGCAACTATGCAAGGTACTTAAATAATAGTTATCCCATAAAATATTATGAAGCATACATCAGAAATCAAAATAGTTTTGGTTCATTGAGATATGAAGTAGAATGCTACAAATGTAACAATTTTAGACATATAGTGAATAATTGTAGATTGATTATTCCACCCAGGGAACCAAAGAAGAACATTAACAATAATATATTAGAACCACAATAGATATGGAAAAGAAAGCATAATCAATGTTCACGTTCTCTACAACCCCAACACAGGAAAAAATTTTGGTATGTTGATAGTGGTTGTTCAAATCATATGACAAGCGACAAGAACAAGTTTCTAACTATGAAGAAAGAAATATACATGGATCAATTTTATTTAGCAATAAGAATTCAACTAAAATTATAGGTAAAGGCACAATTAATCTTGGACTAAAAGATTCCATGGAATAAAATGTTCTACTGGTTGAAGATACGAAACAAAATCTATTGAGTGTAATTCAAATGTGCGATCAAGGACACACTTTAGTTCAACTCAGAGAAATGAGAAATTAGGAAAGAAGGATCAGGAAATTTGGTGGAGACAATGATAAGGACTCCAAAAAACATATATGTTTTGAATGAAATTGGAAAATAAAGTTGTTTTTTAGGAAAGGAAAATGATAGTTGGCTCTGGATAAAAGCTATGGAAGAAGAACTGGATCAGATAGAGAAGAATGAAACATGGGAACTTGTTGCAAGGCCTAAGAATAAGAACTTGATTGGCACAAAATGGGTATTCAAAAACAATATGAATGATATGGATAGGTAACCAAGAATAAATAAAGGTTAGTATGCAAGGGATATGCTTAGGTTGAAGGAATATATTTTGAAGAAACGTTTTCACCAGTTGCCAGAATGGAATCAACCAGACTAATATTAGCTTATGCATGTTCTAAGAAAATCAAAGTATATCAGATGGATGTAAAATCAGCCTTCCTAAACGGAAAAATAGAAGAACAAGTCTACATCAAACAAACAGAAGGGTTTCTACTATCAGAAAAGGAATATTATGTTTGTGGATTGAATAAGGCATTGTATGGACTCAAACAAGACCCCAGAGCATGGTATTTCATATTGGATAGTTATCTACAACAACAAGGGTTCAATAAAGGCAATGCAAACAACAATATCTACATAAAGGTAAATCAAGGTAGTGGTGGCAGCCACACGTAATTTTTTATATTTAACAGGATCAAAAGAGATTACACTGTTCTATAGCTACCATCACCTCGAATTTGTAAACATTTTTTGTTTGAGTTTCGAAATGATTGTTGGATTAAAGCTTACCTTATTAAAATTTTATTGTTTGCATTTTAGTTTGTTTTTTTTTTAATTCATGACTATAAGCATGAATTAAACATAAAACTTGGCTTTGTTTAAAGTTTTGGGAGCCTTAGAATTTTTTTTATTTTTTATTTTTTAAAAGAAAAAGGCCACCCATATGTAATTAAAATGCAAATCTTATGAAATGGTTGATTGATCTATTTTTTATTTTTTTTTAATATGGTTGTTATGAATTCAAATGGTTTGATAGTTTATTGTCGAATGGTTTTGATACATGAAAACATTTGGTTAATTATTTGATATTCTTTTCATGAGTTTAATGGTCGTATCAGCATTCATGCCAATGAGTACAAACCTGATGTACCCGTGTTTTCACCTTACCCTGCTAGATCAAAACATTAATGAAGCTATTCATTATCTGCATAGGGCTTGGTACTCTGTAGGTTTTTTCACTCATCGCGAGAGATGGTAAGGAATACAATGAACCCTCTAGTTTTCATTCCCACTATCTGAGTTATGATAAATCTTGGGCTATGTTATTTTCATGCTTCCACTCTCCGTTTAGACTTGTTGTTGTTGCTCACACGTTGGGAATCTGAAGCTTTTCTGAGTGATTTTTTTTGCATCCTTGTTAAAGTGGTCATGGAACTCGTTGTTCACATAGAGTCGAACAGATACCAAACCTTACTATCCCATGATGATTCTATTGAGGACCTAAAGGAGCATGGCTGGGACATATTCCTCAAGAAATTCGAGGTTTATAATCTTCAGGTTGCAGAATCTTTCACATGAACCTTTGACGACTTTAGAGATAAGATTTGAGATATATAGTTAGAATTGACCAAGGAATTCATCGGCAATGCAACAGGGCTCCCATCAAAGGGAGAGAGATGGTTTAAAAATGCTAGGATAGAAGAACTCTCGTGGAATTTTTTTATGACCTCCCGTAAAACCACTTGCTGCATAAAAGGTATTCCTATTGCTCTGTTAAAACCTAGATGGAATAGTTTACTGTTAATTCTAAAGCAATTTGTTACGTGTGAAGGTCGATATGGGCTGGTATTTCTATACCATATCCATTTGCTTATGAATTTCATAGGTTTCAATTTAGATATGCCCTTTTACCTATTGATGAGTCTCTACAAGATGTCCAAGCAATACAAACGATAGGATATCAATTAGAGCCTATTCCACCATGGAATTGTTAAAATTTTGTTGGTGTATCATCTGTCGACCATAGGTGACAGTTGGGAGACCTTTGTGATAAGAAATAACTTCACCCAAGCTGACCCTACAGCGAACCCTCTTTTAATTCAAAACCCTAACTCAGACAAACTAGTGGTTGAAAGCTAGTTCATTAATCCAATTAATGGACCAGAGTTTACTGATAAAACCCCCCTATCTTCAGAACAAGTGACTGCCGAATTGAAAGGAAATTATCCTCATGTGCCTGTGAACGATGCTAGTTTGAACGTTAATGTCAAATCTGATGTCAAGAAACTCTGTAAATAAAGGAAACAATAGTGCACAGATTCGGGTTTCAAGAATAAGAAGGCAAGTCGCCTAATCTATAGAAAACTAAGGAACTGAAATGATACGCATCTGATTTCGATCGATCCAATCAAGATCAATGAGGGTTAGGATCATGAGATAGAATACTTCCTAGCACGGGAAGATCCAAAAATTCAGGGTTCCAAGAGGGAGGTTATCATTCATACTGAACCATATGATTTCGTGACAAATTTACCACCATGCATTAAGGGTAAAGAAGGATTCTCAGGTATTAAGAAAGATATGAAGAAAACAACGGGTAAGACTGAAGCCCCCTTGGTCGATTGTGTCCCTCTTCGATCTGCCATCTCCCCTATACACTGTGATGGTCGTCTTGATTGGGTTGAGCGTTACTACACCAACGTTCCTCTCTTACAGGCCAGAATTAAAACGTTGACTGCTTAGAATGATCTCTTGAAGAAAGAAAACCTTGATCTCAAGGCACATGCAGAGAGGGATACTAAACGTATTAAGAGATTTGGAAACATAGTCATTAAGAATGCGACCAGTGCCAAGGAAATTATAAACTTTGAACTGTCTGATCCCTCTTTGGTAGATTTTTAATGGTAAAATGTTTTGTTGTGATTTCATTTGATCTTGTTATCTAAGTCAAAATAAGTAGATTTGAATTGTGATTTCATTTACTAAAATAAAGACTGGCTACATAACCTTTTAATAATAATAATTAGTGATTAGTAATTGTTTTTCTAATATATAAAATGGGTTTTTCTATTCTCAGGAAATGGGAGATTCTACTGTTGATTACTTTGAGGAAATGTTTTCAATTATACGCCTAAATGATTAGTAATTTCTTCTTTATGTTTTATAAAAACTTTGATTTAATTTTGAATAAACCAACTCTGTTATGAGTGGTTTCCAATCCACTGTTTTTGCAATATTAATTGATTTTGGGAGATTCAACTCTATCCTGTGAGATATGAGTATTTGGATCATGGATTACTTTAAATATTGTTCACTTTTGTTAGTGAAAAGGTATTTTTTTTGGAATGCATTATGGGCATGTAATTCCCAAGACTATATGGACAAGTTGTTCACATTTCGGCTTTAGACCAGCGTTACACTATTCCATTTATGTTTTGCCTCTTATTTTATGGAATATCAATATGTTATACAGCTTTAGTCTCATTAGCATATAATGTTTCATTGTATCCAGCGCTTTAAATTTTGTCTATAACTTGTTGTTTCATATATTATATATGTGATCATTATTTCACTTTAATATCATCGATTTATGCTTGATGTTAAGTTGATGTATCATATGAATGTTTCACATTAAAATTTCTTTTAATATAAACATTTATCATTATAAATTCACTGGATCTATATGTTTATCACCCTGTTTTCTTTTTATATCCTTGCTCTCAAAAATACCTTGAGTTTATTCTAGAGGTGTTAGCACAAGCCTGTTACAAATTTTTCTCACAGGCAAGATAGTTGGAAGTTTGAACTATACAAGGATATAAACACAGTATGAGACTAATCTCAGGTTAGTTTTATTCGCATTCAATTTATTTTATTTTATTCATTAGTGAAATAAGACAGTTTAAATTGGTTGTGACTATTATTCTGTTCTTGTTTTAGATTATGTTTTATTAGTATTTTTTTGAGTTCTTAGATTTTAAATTATTAAACAAAAAATATAAAAATTATGTTCTTTATTTATCTACTTTGTAAATGATTACAAAAACATTAATTTCGCAAGACATCCACCAAAACTTGTGAATTGTAAATATCTTGTTCATAATCGCATGTTCATATTTATGTTTTTGTTTAGCATTTGTAAATAATTAGATTTGTGTAATAGTATCGTAGTTATAGCTTTAGGGTAGTTTATTTTATTTCATTATTTTAGGACCTTAGTTGGCTAATGAAGCCATTAAACCCATCAGGATAGATCACACCAAATGGCTTGGGTTAATTAGACAACCCCAGACTAGATCTATCCTTCTAGTTGACAGTGTGTCCCTTACGCCCGTCAACAAATGGCGCTAGAAGGAGGGCCTGAATTCAATTGATGGCACATGGAGGTCGCAAGACTCCTCCCCCACACACTCGCTCCCCTCTCGTAAAACTACTACATGTGACCAAATTTTCCACAGTTTTTCATTGCTATTGCCACACATATTTGTCGCACTTTCCACGAAAGCAAAGGCTATTTTTTGTGGAACTTTTTTCATCGCTATATCCACGAACCAGTTATTCATGGAAACAACGATGAAATTATCCCTCCAGGTTTACCTTATAAAGCATGGAAATAGTGATGAAACTTCGTCGCAATAGGGACGAAAAAACGTTTCAAAGTAAAAAACTTACCAACAGATTACAACGCAGATGCCATATGTGCGACACAAAATTGTGGAAAGTTACGATGAAAAAGTGTCGCAATAGCGACGAAAACGTTTGGCAGAGACAAAATTTACGACGTAGATGTTATATGTGCGACGCAAAACCGTGGCAAAGTCCAACGAACTTTCATCGATATTCCCACACTTGGTCAAAAAATATTCATTGCCTTATGATGAACTATTGTCGATATTGCCACACTTCCTTTAAGTTTAAAAAAAAAAATCTAAATGACAAGATGGATGTTGGGATTCGTGATTGACCCATACTCAATATTTTCATGTGTGATTGACCCTTCAAAGTGTATCTTATGTGAGAAGGGCTTATGAGAGGGGGTTTGGGAGTTATTAGGTGTCTTTCTTAGTGGATCAAAAGGGAAACCCAAGGCACCTTGGGATGAAGGGGAAGATAAAATACATTCCCTTGAATCAATGGTTTTAATTGAGATATTGGGGCTCTGAACTAGAGGTCAAAAATAATTTGGTAGGGGTAGCCCAAGGGGACAATATGGGAGATGTGTTTTTTTTTAAATCTATCACTATCTTTGTGAGAGTGGTCCAACCCTTTACTTATCCACTTCAATGCACTCACAACCATTAATCGATATTAATATAGACTAGTCACAATAATTACCTTGAATATCAAATTTAACCTATTAATGTGAAGGGATAATCACAGCATGAGGTTAAAGGCATTCACACCCTTTCAACAACTATGTTTGTAGATTTTTGGATGAGGAACTTGTAGCCTTGTGGTTGAGTCATTCCCTTACCAAAAAAGTGAAGGTTACTCACACTCATATGAATGAAAGAAATCAAATTTGTTCCCATGAAAAAATTTGTAACGCTTTGAAAGAATAGTAGATCACAACAATGGAGCACTTGTTTAAACAAAGACACTTACACCTATTCAAGTAAAGGTAACTCACCCTATTCAAATTAAGGTACATGATACCATATAAATGAAGAGAAATGGAAATGTTTAACTCAAAGGGTAGTTCACACCAAATCAAGTTAGTGTGATCACAATGTTTTGAAAYGAAGGGTGATCACACTACTCTAGGTGATAGTTTCTCACACCACCCTAAATGAAGGATGATTGCACTTGTTGAAGTCGGGGTACTCACATTAATGCCAAAAAATGGTAACACATAMCACTATAAATGAGTAGGAATCACACATGATGAAGGGGATTTAGCAAATATTTCACTTGGAGTAATGCAATTTGATGGGAAGTAGAATAGCTAGTAGTATATTTTATAGTCTTAATTTCCACCCTACATGCCAAAAGGGAATCCAACAGAAGATGAAATTCAAAATACATTTCTTGCTCAGGATTTAGGACTTTTTTTAGGGTCTTCACGTGGAATATAGGAGAAAACATGTGATGATAGTCGTTGGTCGCTTATAATGCAACAAGCAATGATCCCTGCAACCTTCTAGATTTGAAAATTTATGAAGAGGTAAGCGAGGGATCAATTGTATCTTTGTGGAATGGGAATAGAAAATCATAGCATTCGAGTTTCCAGTGGGTTCCAGAAGATCTCCCAAGCCTCTTCCAAGGATATATATAAAGAAGGAAAGTATTGAGAAAGAGGGGGAAGGATATTTTTCAGAGTTATGATGTCCAATTATAGAGGTGCTTTTCCAGTCACAACAGCCACAATCAAATTTCCTAGTCATATTGAGAAGCTGAGGAGGAATTAGGAGCAAGGAGAAAAGATAAATGATTTCACATCCAAGGTATTATGTTTGATGTGTTTCCTACATGTTAATGAATAGATCATTGGTTCCCCCCTAAATGTGTTTGTATTTGATTTGTAAATGCTTAGATCTGGTCTCGTGTTAAATAGATCAGGATAAATCTAGTGAATTGGACTTTTGTAACATTAGGAGATAAATTAGATCAATAGTTGTTTTTCTTCTCGTGTGTAGGAAGAAGATTATAGGAGATGGAGCTGGATCTCATGAGGTGCATCAGCCAAATATGTGAGGAAATCATTGGTCATAAGGTATGCTTACTATTCTTCTTGGTTAAAAGAAAAAAAAATTGTTGGCATCTAGGGAAACCATTAGAAGTCTATCGCCATTGTATGTCTAGGATCAATAGGCAGGTCCTAGGAAGATCTAAGTTACCATATTGGTGATATTTCTCCAATAACAGTCTAGGTAGATTAAATGTTTGGAATGTATAAGGCCAAATAATTTGGCATTAAAAGTGTCTCCAAGAGGAATTAGAAGATACATAATCTAGCATATAAATTTCCAAACAATGAATTCAACCATGGGAGTGGATGGGGGACATAATTAGAATTAGGGTAATAGGGATCTATGGAATTAAGTGGATCATCTCCCACCATGATTTTATAATTATTATGAAGTGGGGTATATTGAAATGAATTACTTATATCCTCACCATCCTTTATGTGGGTACTACCAAAAGACAATACATAATACGCATGATTGTAGAAAAATAGTTACTATGAATGCAAGAAATAGAAAACCTTTCATAATTTGGCCACTAAGCCAATGCATGATTCTACTAGTATATATAGTGGAAGATGAAGTCAAAGAATTTTTGAAAAGTTTTCTATAGATAATAGACAATGATAAATCCACAACAAAGTTAAGGGAGGTCCTTGGGCCAATTTTTGAGTCACCAATAGAGGCACAAGATAGGCCCTTAAACCATGTCCAGTGAACAAGGTATGAAAAATAATTTATCTTAAATGCACTGATTCAATGATATGAAGTGTGAGAATTTATGCTCAACTTTGGGTTGGATGTTAACATCGTATTGAAGTAATCATGGGAACTCATGGGATAACAAAATTGGGTCCACTTGTCGATATAGTGGTAGTTGGTGAACCAATCACACATTTTCCCCATTGTCAAATTGGCTAGATGGAATTTTATCTCGTTTGTGTGAATATTTATGCTTACTTTGAGTTCATTGGCATAGTAGATGACAAATATCCATACCTAGTATTGTAATGGATTGATTGAGAATTTGATAATGATGTCATTTTTTAAGAAAGGTTATTGGATCTTATATCCATTAGATCTAATGTAGGGAAATACATTTGTTAAATAGATAGAATAAGTATCAGATGACTAGGATAGTTGGAAGACTACATTAATCTCACCATAGGATAGTTGGAAGACTACATTAATCCAACTGCAAGTGGAAATTTGAGTCAGAGAATAGTATTCTCCTATGTCATTTATTCCAAAGTGTCCATTACTTTTGGGCCGCCTGTTGACGGGAGAAATTGACTGTCCATCAAATGGAAGAGCGAGTCTGGTCCGGGGTTGTCTAAATAACCCAAGTCATTTGGTGTAACTCATTCTGACGGGTTTAATGGCTCCGTTAGCCAATCTAAGAATCCTAAAAGAAACAAATAAAAGAGAGAAATAAATAACTAATTACTAAACACTATATATATGTACATATGCTATAATGTAACTGTAGTTGTTATATTTAAGCAGAAGATATACAAGTCTCATTTATTTACATGATTTACAAGCTGCAAGTTTTAATCGAAACTTATGAAAATCAATGGAAAAATGATTAGTTCTAGGAAGCAGATAAACAAAGCACATAAAAATATTTATTGTTTTTCTTTTATAAATTTAAAGAATCTTGCAAAAAAATTAATGAAACATGAACATGTGGATAGTCAAAGCTGAACCATACATTCATTGTTTCATTCATAAACAACTTAACTAAATAACAC
>SNQJ01S0171892.1:0-20481 GCA_010110895.2 Picea sitchensis
AGGAACCAAACCATTGCACAGGTCAAGGTGTAGTGGAAACATTTTGGCCCAGATGAGGCTACCTGGGAAATGGAAGATGCCATGAAACATGCATATCTGATTTTGTTTACTTCTATACATACATGCCATATTGATAGATAGAACATCGAGGACGATGTTCCTTTAAGGAGGAGGGAATTATAACACCCTGTTTCCCCCAGTCTATAAAAATAACGATATTGGCCAAGAACTATGGAAAACTCAAAGACATGAATCTTTGATTTGATGAACCTTTTTATGAAAGGTCGATGAATGTAAATTATGTTATAAATATGTGTTGCATGGATGTTGGGAGGGGGATGTGCTAAAAGATACCATGATGGATAATGAGAGGTGGTGGAAGGGACCTGGAATGGTTGCGTTAACTTCCATCGAGCCAGTACCGTACTGGTTTTACTTGCTCAAAGACCAAAGCTACTCTCTGACCCCAGAATGGATTTCCCATTAGATTGGTAGGTGGGGAGTCTCCTCAAGAGTTAATGAGGGGATGGGGGTGAACCGCCCATCCGTAATAGCTCCTAGACAATACCGCGGACAGGGAAATTCACACCGCATGCAATCTTGCAGAGAAAAGGCAAGAGAGGAAGTGTGGTAAGGAGAGGAGAAAAGAGAGGAGAACACGTGCGACTGGGATCGTGGGGAAGAACGGGAGAAACTCTAGAAACACAGGGAGTTCTAAACAGAGGAGAAGGAGAGTAAAATTCATCCTTGACTTTCGTTGAGCCGGAAGTAGAAAATTGAACCTCAAGCATCGTGGTCTAGCTCAGGGGTGGCTAGTGGTAAATCCATTTGGAGTCACTGAGCCTATGGTTGGGTGGAAATGAGCACCCCTCTCAGCATTCACATCATGTCTGGAATTTCTGATAAGTGTTATGTCTTGCATTTGGAATTGAATGTCACGATCATGTGCTCATTTTTATACGCTCGTAAATAGTTTTTGTATAGAATTTTTTTCCTTGTGTTATGATTAGAAATAATGGATGCATGCTTATACTAATATAACTACAAATAGGTTAATGTATAGAATGTATGAGTTCAAGATACGAGTTTGTTCCCCTGAGGATTGACCCATCTAACTTGACTCGTGTTATTCCTTGGTTCATCCTCCCTAAGGCACCTTTTTTGGGAAAGTTCCCTTACATTCCAGAGTCAGAGGGAATCCCTTGAAAAGACTACCATTGTAGTAAATGTACGAGTTTACCTTGCCCCTGTAATGAAGTAAATGGGCTTCGGAGTTTTGGCACCCGGGAAACCCAATGGTATGAATCCCACATATTCACAAGTTGTGAAATCCCGGTACGTGAAATCTCGATATGTGAAACCCAGAAATGGTCTAGCGTGAATAGGTTTTGGTGTTTCGGCGTTTCGACACCTGGGAAACCCAGGGGCAAGTTCCCTTGTATTCACTAGTCGAGAAATCTTGATATGCGAAACCCCAAAATGGTTTAGCGTGAATAGGTTTTGGTGTTTCGTCGTTTCAGCACCTGGGAAACCCAAGGGCAAGTTCCCTTGTATTCTCCAATCGCGAAATCCCGATATGCGAATTCCCAAAATGGTTTAGCGTGAATAGGTTTTGGTGTTTCGGCGTTTCGACACCCGGGAAACCCAAGGGCAAGATCCCTTATATTCGCCAGTCGTGAAATCCCGATATGCAAAACCCGGAAATGGTTTAGCGTGAATAGGCTTTGGTGTTTTGGTGTTTCGGCAGCCGAGAAACCCAAGGGAAAGTTCCCTTGTATTCACCAGTCGCGAAATCCCGATATGCAAAACCCCGAAATGGTTTAGCATGAATAGGTTTTGGTGTTTTGGCACCCAGGAAACCCAAGGTCAAGTTCCCTTATATTCGCTAGTCGTGAAATCCCGATATGCGAAACCCTGAAATGGTTTAGCATGAATAGGTTTTGGTGTTTCAGCACCCGGGAAACCCAAGCGCAAGTTACCTTGTATTCGCCAGTCATGAAATCCCGATATGAAAAACCCCAAAATGGTTTAGTGTGAATAGGTTTTGGTGTTTCAGCATTTCGGCACTCGAGAAACCCAAGGGCAAGACCCCTCATCTTCACGAGTCGTGAAATCCCGATACGTGAAACCTCGATGCGCTCTGTGAATGAGCCCTAGGTCACTAGACAGGGTATTTTGATAGGGAGGAGGAGTCTCGAAAGAATCTAGATCGCCCATTTGTAGGGATGCGAGGTGAAGATATAAGGCCACCGGGGTTCTAGACAACAGAGGAATAGGAGTGAAGACCTCGCTAGAATTCCTGAAAGGTAGAGTGTCAAGATTTAATTTGGGCCATTGATCAAGTCGATGATATGGATCATAGATCTGGATGATACTGGTATTTTTGGTTCCGGGGATTTTAAAGGGAAAGGAGGATTGCTTGCATCATGAATTCCCAAATTGCGAAACCCCGAAATCATTTAGAGGAACATCGCCAGGTCATAGGACCGGTTGTATGAAAAGAGACCCAAGGGAGGAGCTAAGGATATATTAGACCCTTTCAGGTTTTGGCATTTTGAAAGACAGAGAACAAGGGAACGCTTGCATCACAATTCCCCGAATCGAAAAAGCCAGAAATGCCTTTTTGGTAAGGTCTGTGGTCATAGCCAATGATCACATGGGGGAGCATAAGGGAAGGGAGGGTCTGTGCTAGGCCCCATAGAATTTCAGGGATTTTGTCCCTCGAGAAAAAAAAGGCGAAAAATCTTAGTTGTCGTAGTGGGTGTGTGACATACTTCTATTTCTCACACGATTGGAACCTAAAACTATTCTGAGTAATCTCTGTTGCATTATGGTTACAGTGGTCATGGCACCCATCGTTCGCATAGAGTCGAATGGATTCCAATATTTACTTTCCCATGATGATGCGATTGAGGACCTAAATAGTCATGGCTGGGATATATTCCTTAAGAAATTTGAGGGTTATAACTTCAGGTAGCATAATCCTTCGCACAAACCTTTGATGGTTTCAGAGCTAAAATTGGGGACATATAGTTAGAATTGACAGAGGAATTCGTGAGAAAATCCATAAGGCTTCCATCAAAGGGTGCAAGGTGGTTAAAAAATGCCCGAATATAAGAAGTCTCGTGGAGTCTGTTCATGACATCTCGTAAAACCACTTACTGCATCAAAGGTATTCCTATCGCCCTGTTAATACCTAGATGGCATAGTTTGTTGTTAATTCTGAAACAATTCGTTACATTCGAGGGTCGATATAGATTGGTCTTTATCTGCCATATCCGTTAGCACATGAATTTCATAGGTTTCGATTTAGATATGACATTTTACTTATTAAGGAGTCTCTATAAGAAGTCCAAGCATTACAAGTGACACACTATAAATTCGATCCTGTTCCACCATGGATTGGTTAAAATATTGTTGATACATCATCTTTTGACCATAGGTGACAGTTGGGAGATCTTTTTGATGAGGAATGGTTTCACCCAGGCTGATTCTACATCCAACCCTCTCTTAATTCCAAACCCTAACTCAGACGAGCCAGTGGTTAAAAGCTAGTTCGCAAATTCAATTGACGAACTAGAGTTTATTGATAAAACCCCTCTAGATAAAGGATTATTACGTAGATCTCCTGAACAGGTGACTGCTGAATTGGAGGGAAATGATCCTCATGTGCCTATGAGTGATGCTAGAGTTGAGACTGATGTTAAGAAATGTTGTAAAGGAAGGAAACAATAGTACACAGATTTGGGTTTCAAGAACAAGAGAACATGTCGCCTAATCTCTAGAAAACTAAGGAACCGAAATGATACTCATTTGAGATTGATCGATCTGATCGAGATCGATGAGGGTTCAGATCCCGAGATAGAGGATTTTCTAGTTTGGGAAGATCTAGAAATTCAGGGTTCCACGAGGGAGGTTATCATTCATACTGTGCCTTATGATTTCATGATAAATTTACCACCATGCCTTAAAGGTAGAGAAGCATTCTCAGGTATCAGGCAAGATCTGAATAAAACAACAAGTAAGACTGAAGCACCCTTGGTTGATTGTGTCCTTCGTTGACCTACCATCTCCCATGTACACTGTGATGGTTGTTTCAAGTGGGTTGAGCTTTACTATACCGACATTCCTCTCTTACATTCCTAAATCAAAACTCTGACCGCTCAGAATCATCTTTTGAAGAAAGAAAACTTTGATCTCAAGGCACATACAGAAAGGGAGACTAAACGTATCAAGAGATATGGAAACATAGTCATTAAGAATGCGACCAGTGTCAAGGCAATAATAAACTCTGAGTTGTCTGACCCCTCTTTAGTTAATTTTTAATGGTAAAACATTTTGTTATGATTTCATTTAATTTCAATTATCTAATTTGAAATAAGTATATTTGAATTGTGATTTCATTTACTAGAATACAGACTGACTACAAAATCGTCGATTATGTAGCCAAGTCTCTTTTAATAAAAAATAGTTATTTAGAAATTGTTTTTCTAATTTATTAAATTTGTTTGCTATTCTCAGGAAATGGGAAATCATGTTGCTGATTACTTGGAGAAAATATGTTCAATTATAGCCCTAAATGATTAGTAGTTTTTCTTTCTTTATGTTTTATAAAAACTTTGATTTAATTTTTGAATAAACCAACTCTGTTATGAGTGGTTTCCAATCCACTATTTTTGTAATATGACTTGATTTTGGGAGATTCAACTCTATCCTAAGAGATATGAGTATTTGGATCTCTGGTTACTTTAAATACTGTTCGCTTTGTTAGTGAACGACATCTTTTCTTGAAACAGATTATGGACATGTAATTCTCAAAACTGAATGGACAAGTTGTTCACATTTCAGCTTTAGGCCAGCGTGACACTGTCCCATTTATGTTTCGCCTCTTATATTATGAAATATATACATGTTACACAACTTTATTCTCATTAGCATGTAATGTTTCATTTTATTCAACGCTTTAAATTTTCTCTATAATTTGTTGTTCCATATATTATATATGTGATCATTATTTCACTTTAATATCAGTGATTTATGCTTGATGTTGAGTTGATGTATCATATGAATGTTTTACATTAAAATTTATTTTACTGTAAACATTCATCATTACGAGGTCATTGGATCTATATGTTTATTCCTCTGTTCTTATATCATTGCTCCCAAAAACACTTCGAGTTTACTTAGGAGATGTTAGAACAAGCCTGTTACAGATTTCTCTCACACGTAAGAGAGTTGGAAGTTTGGATTACACAGGCATATAGACACAATATAAGGCTAATATCAGGTTAGTTTTATCTACATTTAATTTTTGATATTAGTTATTTGTTAATGAAATAAGCCATTTTAAATTGGTTGTGACTCTTATTCTACTCTTGTTTCAGACTATGTTTTATTAGTAGCTTTTTGAGTTCTTAGATTTTAGATTATTAAACATAAAATATAAAAATATGTGATTTATTTATCTACTTCATTAACAATTGCAAAAACATTGATTTCGCAAGACATCCACCAAAAATTGCAAATTGTAAATATCATGTTCATAACCACATGTTCATATTTATGTTTATGTTTAGCATTTGTAAATAATTAGATTCGTACACATTGTATCGTAGTTATAGTTTTAGGGTAGTTTATTTTATTTCATTATTTTAGGACCTTAGTTCACTAACAGATCCATTAAACCCGTCAGGATAGATCACACAAATGTCTTGGGTTAATTAGACAACCCTGGACTGGATCTACCCTTCCAGTTGATGGTGTGTCACTTACGCCCGTCAAAAATATGTTGTGTTGGTAACCGGTTTATATGGTGTATATTGTAATATATCCTATCCTCATTTCAGAAAGGATTCGAGTTGATCCTTTGCTTGTGGGCCTACTTGAGTTGATACTTAAGCTTCCAATTTTTTGATTGAGACTTCAGTGTCTTTTGGATTTTCCTCAATTTCCTTTCCTCCAGAGCTCCCTGTCTCAAAACCAAGAGGTCCAGTCTCCTATGTAGATTAAGGGGCTACCGAATCTCCATGTATTACCTTAGGAAATATATTTCATTTGTGCCTTTGGAAATTGAATAAGATGGCATGTTGATCTAATGACAAAGTTTGGACTCTATCCAATACTTCCTCGTATGACCTGGCTCCCCTGAATATTTCATCCTGTGGGGAATTCTCGTGCAAATACTTCTTTAAATTGTATTGATCCAAGTGATTTTCCACGATCTTATGTGGATCATTCCTTTTAAATTCAATGTCAACTAACTTGAAATCTTCTAGAACCACAACCTCTACTTTAGAATGGTCGAAGTCTAACAACGAAAATATACCAACCTGAAGAGAAAAAGTTGGGCATACCTTTTTCTGGGCCTCTTTTAATTCCTTGTTGATGGCCCCTGTCACGGTCTAATAATCCACTTCTCAGTATACCAACCGATCTAGTAAAAACGTTGGGAGAGCATGGGGAGGGACTAAGAACCCAAAAACCCTGATGTAGGAAAATGTTTCTTCGATGTACCAGTCTGTTATTTTGCCCAGGTTTTCCATGATTCTGTCTGAAATTCTGGGAGGTGGGAAACAGTATAGGGCGATCTGACTAGGAACCACTACGTAATGACATATTTCATAGAATAAATCTCTATCTTTTTCTTTGCACAACTTGGAGTGATAGAAATGGATAGGTTCAACATTGGTTGGAGTCCAGCTCCAGCTCATCAGAGGGAAAGGAGTCATAAAGAAAATAACATCCATGATGTATGCTGACATATAAAAAGGGGTAGGTTTCCCTTTGGAATTTTCCAATTGGTACTCTGTGATTTCATTAGCCATGATGTCTGATAACATCTTAGCCCAGTTGAAAGAGTATCCATCGAACACTTCTTGAATATTTGGTACCCATGCCAACGAAAAGTGGGTGGATTCCTTCTTCCCGAATAGCCTACATAAAATCATAGCAACATAAACCATATGTGCTTCTAACGATGTTGTGGCATAAATTTCGTGAGTTTTGGCTTTGAATTTTTTTGGGTGCCCCCACAAGTCCTTGATTAAATCAAGGTAGGTTTTATCATATTGCTTACATTCCTGTTTCTCGAACTCCAACATGAATTTAGCGTTGTAATTATATTTAGAAACAGGGGATAGTTTATACATTACTTGTATGTGTTCTGGTCGAAAATACCCAACAACAACATTCTGTGAGTTGCAAATTCTCTTGGTTGAAATGTCGATGTTTTCCAGGACCCAACCTATCATGTCATTATATGGCATGAGTCTCAGTCACGCTGCTATTTTGTGTAGCTCTGAGTGAGATATATGCATGAGTTTAGTTGGATGGGTTTCACTCACTTCGTCACATGAATCCTCTGGGAAATTTATAAGCTCGTGCTCTAGAATATCAAACACATGTGTCCAAGATTTTACAGTATCTATGGCTCTCGGTGAGGTTTTTGACAGAACATCTATGTTTGGATTTGTTCTTTCACCAACTACTTTAGCCATCTTTCATAGTGCCATGATATTGATGAAATTGGAGCTGGGTTACCTATTACAAGGGAATGTGTGAGCTTTCTCAGTTGGCTAAAACTTGCTATTCTGGGAGAATGAAAATGGAATTCAAAATAAAATATTTTTATTCATCTCAAGCATATTGATCTAAGAATACCTTTAACGACGATAAACTTATTTACCTTAATGAGAAAATCTAGGTGGCGATATGCAATCTATATTGAAATCATTGTCGTTGATTTTTGACTAATTCCATTAATATTGATGGTTCGCGATCGGGGACATGAATGAAATAGGTTTGAAAATTCTCGAATAGCGAATTCATGAAATGTTAATTGCGAGATAATATTGTTTAAAACATTAATTAATCATGTTTAAAATTAAGTCTTTTCAGGTATTTAGACTTCGGGATTTTTAACAGTAACTCGAGATAGAATCCCCGAAACCTGAAACTGTGAAATGATTAATTATTGGATAGTCATTTTTTATCTGTAATTAACCCCACTTAAGTTTGAAGTGTTTTGGAAGTTTGGTCTCAGAGACTTCAATATGTGTTGGATGATAAATGTTCAAACTTCTAAAGTGCTAAGTTATTAACTGTATTTTAACCAAGATTAACTTAACTGATTAAGATTTAATATTTCAGGATTTTGTTGCTTCGTGGATTTGCAATTTATCTCATCATTATATTTCCGAAGGGCCATTACTCGTAGTGACGTGTTGAGGGTGATGCCATTTTGGATGACATGTCGAGACCAAGGGGTGCCACATGTTACTTAGATTCTTATGAATCTCAAGAGGAAAAAGGTAGAAAATGGATGCCACATGTCAACCCAGGGAAGATTCGAAAGATACACGTTTATTATGCCTTGTGTCCTTCGAAAGTTTATGAAATATTGATAACAAATTCTTTCGAGTTTTGGGGTTTTTAAAGTTATGACTTGTCGAAATGCCCGAAGCGCGAAACTCTGAAGCGACCTTTTAGTGATTTGGCTATGTAATAATCAGGCGGCTCCACCACTGTGAAGATCTTAGGATCAACATATCAATTGAGGAACTCCATCAACGACGAATATTGCACGTGTCTTGTTACAATTTAACTATAGATGTTTTTGTTTTAAAGATCAAAGTTATAGGATTATAATTGTTCCAACATAGGCTCCATCTGGGGATCACGTCTCCCTTCAAGGCATGGAAGAACAGTAGACCAAGTGCCTTTATTGGGTGACTGGAGTCATCATTGTATTTCTAGTAAACACCCTTGGAGAAAAATCAGATTTCAGCCGAGTCTCAAAAAACCTTCGAAACATAATCAATTATTTATCTCATGTTAAGCTATTGATATGTTTCCTTTTCTTGAAACTGAGTTTAGATTTTCTCAAGATAATCAAAAAAACTTTAACTGAACTATCAGACTTTGGTCGATTTCGTTCGCATCAAGGAAAAGTAATTTTAATGATTTATTCAGGGAATCCCTTGTTGGTTTAGAATGTAAATATTACCGGAAAGAGAACTGGTCAGCAGAGTATGTTTATAGATGTATGTCAGTCTTACAGATATCATAGATATTGCTTCACTACCAACGATCTTGTTCAGTACCCCGATGAAGTTATCTACATCTCCCATTGAATTTCCTTTCACCACTTCAATTAGCAATTTTTCATTTTATTTGAGATGAGGCAATCATTACATGAATTTTATTTCGTCATCTCTTTTGGAAAAAATGGGGGCAATCGATTTATGAATTTCCTTTCACCATTTTTCTTGGACTAGATGGGGGAAATCATTTTATGAATTTCCTTTCACCATCTGTCTTATATTTTTTATATTTTTGAAGTGAGGGCAATCAATTTGTATGTATCAGACAGGGATGATATATGCTTAAGATTTGACAATGAAGGTCTGTCAATAGTTTTTTTATTATACTTTGAGCTAAATCTCTCCCGATCTTCAATACATATATTCCTATAGGGAAGATATTATGGGGAATTTCTATTTTCCAGGGATTTTCCTTGAGAGAACTAATCAATTTAAATCTGTTAGAAGAGATAAAGCTATGAGGATTATCCTAGACATACTTTCTTTCAGTTAAAATCAGAGGAACTTAAATATTCTCACCTAATCGCCTTTTGAAGATATGCTTTTGAGATTTCTGAGTCAAGGCAAAATTCTTTCTTTCTATTAAGATTTAAGGTCAAGCAGTGAAAATCAGGATAGAGTGAAAGATCAAAGATATGAAAAATGAAAAAAAAATGAGGATTCAGAGGGTTTGAAAAGGGATTTCAGTTCCTCATAAGTTCACTTCTTGATTATCAAGCTTCTCCTTTATTCTTATTTTATTTTCTTTTTATTTCATTTTTGTTTTATTTTCACTTGATTCAGAAATCTAGAGATTTATATCTTTCTGATCTTTGATCAGGTGATGATATTTACATGAGTAGAAACTTGTTAATATCTGATAAGATCTCTTTTTTAGCATTTTAGTTTGAACAATAAGCATAGAAATTCATACCTCAGATTTCATTTATATTTTCAACCAAACCAATCATTAATTCATCACCTACTTTGAGAGAAACAAATATTCTGAAAATTGAGCGTTGGATTATGATACCTCCTTATTTATCTTCTGATAATAAGTATTATGCAAGAGTATAAGAAGAAGTAATTAGAAAATTCCGCAGAATAGAAATGATGCGTAGTACAAATATTTTTATATTTTGTTTTTATGATATCGAATGAAATTTGGTTTATTTACAATGAAAAAGTGAAATTTAGATACTCTAAGAAAGAAAATGAAATTGCAAATTTAAGCAAGAAACCAAACTAGTATATACAATGGCAATGTGAAACATCATTATTGCATAAAATGTTTTAGATAACACCTATTGATAGGGGCATCAAAAGTTTTTTCATCAAGATTTTCTGGTATGAATGAATTATTTCCCTCTGTAGTTAAAATCCTAAATGGTCCGAACTAGAGATGATCAAACTTGTCATGTTTTCCTGCATTTTCCTTTCTAGCATCCCATTTTAAAACTGGATCACCAGGAATGAACTCCCTATATTTCGCTTTTTTATAGAAAAGGGATTTCATATTATCTTGGTATTTTTGAAGTCTGTCATCAACTTCAGCCATGTTCTGCTGGACTTCGATAATTTGGTTTATCGCCCTCATCACATCATATGGCTCTTTGTTTTTGTCTTGCCACAGATTCATCACTAAAAGAGAGAGATTGATAGGGAGGAAAACATCAATACCATAAACCATTTGGAAGGGGGATATACCTATTGATTGTTTTGTGCCTATTCGGTTTTCCCATAAGGCGTACTTTAGGTGAACGTTCCAAGCCTTCTTATTTTTCGTTAATACTTTATTGATTATATTCATCAAACTTTTGTTTGACAATTCGTCCAAACCATTTGCATGAGGATAACAGGATGTAGAATGCCCTAGCACAATGTTGAATTTTTTACAGAAGATTATCATTGCCAATATTTGAATTCTTGGGCATTGTCCGTAACTATTTTCTAGGGGCATCCAAATCCAGATAGGATGTTCTCCTCTAAAACATTTATAACCACCGAAACTGTGGCATTCCGGGATAGAACAACTTCAACCCATTTCATGAAATAATTAGTAGCAGTTAAAATCCATTTATGTTGGGCACTTGACTACGGGTGGATTTCCCTGATGAAGTCCAGACCCCATTGTTGACTGGGAGCCTCTGTCTTGACTGAGACTAAAGGTAGTGTAGAGATATTTTGCTTACCAAAGAACAATTGGCAAGGGTTGCAGGCTCTGACCTTAGCATTCACATCAATGAATAACTTTGGATAATAATATCCATCTCTTAGGATCTTGTAGGTCATTTCCCTACAAGCATGATGTCCTCCACACACTCCTTCGTGAAATTCAATTATGACATTCTCTATTTTAGGTTCTTTTAAACAACATAGAAAGAAACTTAGATGATCCTTCTAGTACAATTGACCTTCGGTAATACAGTATTTAACTGCGTGTAGCTTCAATGTTCTCACATTGTATAGAGTTATGTCGCTCGGGAATTGAAGGGTGAGGAGGTACGAAATGATATCTCGATACCAATCTGGGGAATAAAATTTATCCTCGATCTCGACTGCAGGGGTTTGATTATCAAGTTCCTCTATGTCTGAGATACATCCATGTGATTCTAGGTGGTTTATCCCGAGTGCTCTGAAATTTGATTATGCTAATAATTTCACCAGACCCTAACCTTTGACCAGCTTGGTCGGTTTTACTTCTAGATCAAACTCCTGATTTTGGCTAACCATTGACCTCTCCTACCATCACTATCTGATTGTACCAAAATATATTTGACAGAGCTTGTTGGAACATAAGAGATTATCCTGGAATGTAACACATATGTCCTGAAAGCTTTGAGATCTTTCACCATCACATAAGCTTGTTTTTGCAGTATATCATATATTAATTTGGCATCTCTGAGACTTTTACTAAAAAATGATATCGACTACTCGAAACCTTCTTTGTTCCTTTGCAAGAGTACAACTGTGATAGTATGTTCTGATGCAAAAGAAAATATCAGGAATAATTTATTATAGTCAGGACTAACTAATACTGGAGGTTTTCTTATAAATTTCTTAAATCGATCGAAAGATTCTTTGGCTTCAACAATCCATTTGATTTCACCATCTTTCTTCAACATATATGTGATTAATTTGACAATTTCAGCAAAGTTAGGCATAAAACTTCTAAGAAAATTTATTTTCCTAAAAAATATTGGATTTCTTTTTTATTTCTCGGAATGTTTATTGTGTCTATAGCCTCGATTCACTTGGGATCAACCTTGATTCCATATTTCAAAACTATATGACCCATAATCTTGCCTTCTTTCATATTAAAATGAGACCTTTTAGGGTTTAGAGACAAACTAAATTTTCGACATTTCTCAAAGGTTTTTTTGAGATGAACCAGATGTTTTGCATCACAATTTGAGAAGAATGTTAGATCATCTACGTAAATGACAAAAAATTTATATCTCTCACCAATGAAAGCTATATCCATCAGTGTTTTGAAAGTGGCCCCTGTGTTTATTAGACCGAATGGCATTTTATCATACATGAAAGTTCCCCGCGGAGTGGTGAATGTAGTTTTTTATTTATTGTCTTCGTGGACGACAATTTGGTTGTATCCTAAAAAACCATCGATCATATACATTTTTTTAGTGCCAACTAATTTTTCAAGGACATGATCCATTTTTGGCAGTGCGTAGTTATCCTTGAGGGATGACCAGTTTAAATTCCTAAAATCTACACAAAGTCTTATTTCTCCACTTTTCTTCTTGACAGGTACCAAATTTTCTACCCATTTAGAATACCTAAGTGGGATGATAATCTTCACTTCGAAAAGTTTCTTGACTTCTCTTTATATTACTAGCAAGAGGATAGGATTGATTTGTCTCAGCTTCTGTCTAAAAGGTTTGATACCATGCTTCAAAGGAATATTATGTTCAATTATAGAGGTATCATAAATTTTTAAATCATCATAGGACTAGGCAAAGACGTCTTTATACATTTTAATCAGTTCAACATATTTATTCTTCACCTGGGCTGGAAGGTACTTAGATAATTTTACTATCTTAGGCTCTTATTTAGTTCCTATGTCACAGTCTTCCACCTCCTCGAGCTGAGGTCGTAGGGTATATTTCAAGGGTATGTCATCTTGGTCAAAACATCTCTCTAAGGTATCAGACCTCTAGGGACCTGATTGTTCTTACGTACAAGAATTCAGTGATTCACGATCTTATCTTGGCACCTTTCAGGATCTTCTCCTTCGTGCATGATCCAGATAGGATCATTCTAGTTTTCTTGATCTATATGGGTCTCAGAGAATTCATCAACCATTTCTAGAAACTGTTTAATCTTCTCGTTATATTCAAAGACTTTCCAATGTTTCACATTATTTGGGATTGAAGGTCTGTGTCTCATTTCTATATGATACTTCAACTTTAGGACAATAGGCGTCATAAACATCACAACTTCTTTGTCTAAAGAGTCTGCCTATTGATTCTCCATTTTAGGAATGTGATGAATGTTAAATGACAAGAAGAAATTCTCAATCAGATCCCAGGTGCAATTTTTGTATGACCTTAGCCTTGGATGTTTATCTTGATATTTCTTCTTTATTTGTTTTACAATAAGTTCTGCATCACCATAGACTATTAGATTTTCAATTTTTAGTTTCCTAGTAGCTTCTAATCCTAAGACTAGAGCCTTGTACTCACATAAATTATTTGTATAATTAATTTCCCACTATAATCTGTATGAAAGGGGGATGACAAACTCATCTATGGGTGCAACAATTAATACTCCAACTCCTGCCCCTTCACAGGACAAAGCACCATAAAAAAAACATTTTCCATCCTTCTTCTCTACCATTTACACTTTTATGTGTTTTTTCTATTTTTTGGTTTTCTTCTATACAATCTTCAAAATCATCGGCTAATGATAAAATACAATTTCCTAGATCCCGATCGGCAACACTGAATGGATAATTATTTGGGTTTTTGGGGTCACTTATAGTATATTCCATTCTAGTCTCTCTGTACAGTCGAGTAAATTGTCCATCAAAAATTGGGATTGTAGCATATGTCATGTCCAGTTGAAGTGATCCTCCTAATGTTGTGCCCCAAGACCTAGATATAAGCATGTCGTACTTGTCAGGGACGTCAACAATGACTACATCCATAAGGATACTCTTTACAAGAATCTATTCACTACTATATCCTTGATCATGCCCAAACACTTAACCTTTATGGAATCAAAAGAATATAAGTCTTGATAAGGTCTAGTGATTTCAAGGCCTAACTTTTCCATAATAATGTTAGGCATTAAGTTATGAGAAGCCCCATAATATAGCATTCAATTGTAAATTAAGTGGTCATGCATAGTCAATGAAATATAAAATGGAGAAACAAAATCCTTGATACTTTCAATCTGCGGACCAAATATAATCGTTAGTCTTTCCTCTTGCAGATTGATCATGTCTGCATGAGATTCAACATCAGAAAAATTTATCATTTTAGCAATCTGTGTTTTATAAATTGGATTCTTAGTGAGCTCAACTAGAGGCATAGGGATTTTAATCTTATTTATTTCATTCTCTAAACTGAAACCTCCTGTTGTTTTTTCGAATTCTCTATTTGAAGCTTGTTTTTCTGTAGTCTATGTCTTCTTAGTTTTTGTTGCTCTAGTTTCAACTATTTTTGTTCGGGAAGCTTGTTTTTCAATTAGAGGTTTAGTAACGACTACCTCGCTTGCTTTGTTTCTTTATAGGATATTTTTTGGTGGAACACTTGTAGTATTTGTTTCTTTGGGCCTTAAATTATACTTCTGTTGAAGTTCAACCATTATGGAGTCAATGATTCCTTGGTATGCACACTCTCCCAAATTATTTATACTTTCTTCATTACTAAACAAGGGTTCTTGGTCTAGAGATATTTCATAATCTTGTCTGGTTAGATGAGGTTCTTGGTCTTCATCACTAAGGTTGTTTATATCCTCTTCTAACCCCTCATAATTTTTCATATCATCTCCTATAAAAAAAAATTGTTTTAAATGGGGCTTGGAATTTTTTATCTTTGTTTTTTACTTGCCTCTATTGGGTTTGGCGGTTAGGATTCCTCCTGAAATATTTTCTAGCGAATGGATCAGGTTTGGCTTGATCTAGTTCCATTCTATAGATTTTGTTTGACAAATATTTGATTATCTTAGCCATGTCATCCATTTTTTCTTCCATAGACTTCCCAGATCCAGAGGGTCCTGCTTGTTCCCTAAAGAGTTTAGATTCTTTGGTCCATGTATTAACCTTGGATTTAAGCTTACCATATGCCATCATGTTTGATTTGATTTCTATGGCATCGTCTTGCATTACAGTCAGAGCAGTTGATCTTCTTTCTCTTAGAAGTAGGGAAAAATCGTGTTCAAAATCCCCTACGAAAGTTACCTTTGCTGCAAGTTGAGAGGGTTTGACTTCGGCTGGGATATTATGATAAAGTTTGTTAAATATCTGGGTAAATTCAAGAACTGACTCGAAATTCCTTTTTCTCAATGCCCCAAATTTAGTCAAATAATAAAGATGGTCTTTCTTTTCTCGCCATTGTCTTAAAAAATCGTTTTCTAAATCATGATTCATCGTAGGACCGTAGGAATCCTACCGGGAGTCCTCGAAACCAGATTCTTACTTGTCATTCGAAAGTTTGCACTAAAATCCTTGAATAAACATTCTCATGTTCAATGCCCAGGATATCAATGAACTGATCGAAAAAGGTTATGTGCTCTGTGGCAGTTAAATCTCCTTCTCCCCTAAATTTTGCTAAATTCTTCATATCATTTTTAGGTAAATCATGAAGGATGGGAGGAAGGACCAAAGGGGAATATCTGGCAGCTACTTTGGAAAAACATATAGAGGGTGGAGGTGGTCCTTGACCACCCACTCCTCTAGATCCAACACCACCTCTTCCAACAACATCCATTGGAAGTCTAGGGGATGAACTTCGGGAATTAAAAAGAGGGTTTTCAAAAACTTCTAGGGATCGAAGTGGTGACCTTTCAACTTCCTCGGGATTTGGCGAAAGGAAATATGGAAAATGATCATTAGGAGATGAAAAGTATAGAAGAGGAGGGAAAGGAAAATGTGGATTGTTTTCTTTAAACTTACAAGATGTATAGATAGGTGAACCAACAGGGGACGAATTGGGGTATACAATATGCTTTTCAGGGTTTTGGAGCACTGAAACCTTTACTTATGGAGAGGATGGGGTAGACAGAAAAATAACGACAGTGGGTATAGAAGAGGCTCTTTTATTCATATTGTTTGGAGTATCAGAAGGATCAATATCAATCTTTATTTTGGGCACAATTACCTCTGGGTTCTTACAGTTAACATTGGGCTTGCTAGTTGAGGCTTCCACAAAGGGTGTTTGTTTAAAATTCTCTTCAGGAGTTAATTCTTCAACCAAAACCTTAGTATTGACTTGGGAAACTTTGGGTTGGTATTTTTTACCTATCGATGCGGTAGTAGACTTGAGGTATCCCTTTGATTTTAACAACCTTTCAGGATCGGATACATGTGTGCTCTGCTAATCATCTGGGTTCTTTCTGGCATTTTTTCGACCAACTCCAGTTTATCTGTGGTGGAGTTGCCAAGTGAAAGATAAAAATATCCTTGATATAGTATTCAATATTTTTTCACTATCAAAGGTAGAATCTTACCTTGTCATTTTCCTAGGGAAAAATAACTTCATTTCTCTGTCCCCGACAATGGCGCCAAAAATATGTTGTTCTTGAGATTAATTTAAGGCTCAAAGAATAATGCCAGGCATCATAAAATTTTAAGAGAGTGTGTTTTTAAAGTGATGTTTCTACCTTAGTTATATGAAAAAAGATCCTTAATGAAATTAACAGTATGGTAGCACAGAGGCCGTATTTTGTGTCTGAGTCAAAATTGTAATATTTAGTGGTGTGAGAGAAATATACAAAACTGGAAAACAAAGCAAGGAATCAATTACTGAAGAGTCTCACTTTCTCGCAGTAGAATAAAATAGATAGTGTAACCTTGAATAAAGCATAAAATACAATAACCCACACAACAAGCAGGTCTTGATTTACTCACAGTAAATGCAGAGGAAAAGTTGTTTACTTGATAAATTACTGATACAATGAGATTATAGTAGTTGTTGTACTAAATTGAAATCAAACATTTATCAAGGAATACATAAAGAAATGTTGAGAAATGGAAAACAAAAGAAACACATAACCCATATTTAACAAAACTTGGAATCTTTGTCTGCACTTGTATTAATACTCTATAAGGAGAGTTTTCTCTATTACAATCGGCAAGAAGTAGCCCTCAATAGATCTTCAATATATGCATTTATACAAAATTTTCACAACCCCCAAACGATTAGACTTCTCATAATTTAAAAATAGTAAATATTTTTGAATAAGATTACAACAAGTAAAAACTGAAAATTTCCATTAGCCTTCTCTTATGTCTCTTCATCTGCTAGCAGAGATGTTTCTTATCCTCATCCTTTAGCCTGGAGACAATTGTCGTTTGATCTTCACCTGTATGAGTAGTATGTGCATGTTTTCTTACTTTCTTCCAGATGTGATTTATTTACCATATTCGACACATTGGATGCATCTACTCACTAACTTTACCACCAACCCAGAAGGTTTAGTTGCTTCATTTGCCTCAAAAGTGTATAGCTTGCTTTCTACCTGAGGAAACTTTTCCTGTATCTTTTTTTCTCCTAAATATGTGGCATGTAAGTGTAATATTGGGCTTACTATCCATTTATTTATTTGGAGAAGATCAATTTGATTCATTTTCTGGATGGTCATCAAGGCTTGTTCGTTGCTTGTCCTGGAATTATATTGGTTCTTTGTTATGTCAATTTTTCCTAGGGCTTAGGAGATAGTATTTCATCCCACATCAAGTAGCCCTTTGTCTAGTGAATATAATTCTTCTAAAAAAGCTTTGTTTGCCTCTCTGGCCAATCTTTTTCTTTCTGCCAGATTTGTTTCCCAGGCCTTCAAAATTATGCCACCTCTGGTTTGCTCAGAAAGAGACAGTCAAAGAACGTATGATATATCATCTTTTGGTACCAGTAATATAGCCTCTTGAAACTTAGCTCGATCTGAGAGAGCTTCTCTTTCTTTAATATATATCTTCTTCAGGGAAAAATCTACTACTTGGTAACAATTTTGGATGGATTCTACTTTTGTAAAGAGATCCTGTTGGGCTGATTTTAGCTTTTCATGTACTTCCAGTGCTTGAGCCTGGAAATTTTCCATTTCTACTATTGTACCTTTAGTCAAGTCTATCTTGACTTGCAATTGCTTGATTAATTGTTCATGTTGAGTGACCAATCCTCTGTTAGCCTGTGAATTGTGATAAAGCTCATCAAGGTTAGCTTTCAACCGTTGGATCTGATGTCTGTCACAGGCTCTGACTTGTTCAAACTATTTTTTCATCTTATTTCTCACATCCTGTTCCATTTTCATTATCTGGTCTTGCAATTTCCCTACTAACGGGTTTATCTGTTTCAATTGCTTATATATATTTTCTACTGACCATTGATCGGTCGTGGAAAAGGCACCTAATGAACCTGCCATTTCCTTAGAGAATTCTATATCATCTAGGCCCTGTCCATAATACATCATTCTTTACCTTTTGACTGTTGCACCATCTTTCTGATACATTTCTCGTTTAACTATGGCCCTCCTCTTCTTGCTAAAAAATAAGTCTGAAGGAGGCATTTCTTCGACTGAAATCAAAGTAAGATCATCTTTAAATATGACTTCAAAATCGATATTTTTGTGACTTGACTGCAACAGTGTTAATGAAATAATGGGGTTTCCTATATTTGCAGTTAGTTGTTTCTCTGTTGTGTTGGTAAACAATTTATCTGGTGTAGACGATGATGTATCTTGTCCTTGTTTCATAAAGGCTTCGAGCTGAGCCTTTTCTTATGGGCCTAGTGGATTTGATACTGATGCTTCCAATTTTTCGATTGAGACTTTAGTTTATTATAGATTTTCCTCAGTTTCCTTTCCTCCAGATCTCCCTGTCTCAAAAACAGGAGGTACAGTCTTCTGTGTAGATGAAGGGGTTATCGATTCTCCTTGTAGTACCTTAGGAAAGCTATTTCATCTATGCCTTTGGAAATTGAAGAAGCTGACCTGTTGATCTTGTGACAGAGTTTGGACTCTTTCCAGTACTTCCTCGTATGACCTGGCTCCCCTGAATATTTTATCTAGTGGGGAATTCTTGTGCACATAAGTCTTTAAATTGTATTGATCCAAATGATTTTACATGATATTTTGTGGATCGTTCCTTTTAAATTCAATGTCAACTAACATGAAATCTTCTAGAGACACAACCTCTACTTTAGAATGGTTGAATTCTAACAACGGAAAAATACCAACCTGAAGAGGGAAGGTTGGCCATACCTCTTTCTGGGCCGATTTTAATTACTTACAGATGCCCCCTGTCATGGTCTGATAAGCCACTTCTCTGCATACCCGTTGATCTGGTAAAAACTTTGGGAGAGCATGGGGGGCGGACCAAGCACCCAAAAACCTTGATGTATGAAACGTTTTCTTCAATGTACCAGTCTACTATTTTGCCCAGGTTTTCCATGATTTTTTTTTAAATTCTGGGAGGTGGGAAATCATATAGGGCGATATGAATAGGAACTACTATGTAATGACATATTTCATAGAAGAAATAGTTGGCTTTGTATTCCCACAACTTGGAGTGATAGAAATGGATAGGTTCAACACTGGTTGGAGTCCAGATCCAACTCATCAGAGGGAAATGAGTCATAAAGAAAATACCACCCATGATGTATGATGACATATAAAAAGAGGCAGGTTTCCCTTTGGACTTTTCCAATTGGTACTCTGTGATTTCCTTAGCCAGGTTGTCTGATAACATCTTGGCCTAGTTGAAAGAGTAGCCCTCGGCCACTTCGTGCATAATTGGTACCCATGCCAACGGGAAGTGGGTCGAGTCCTTATTCCCAAATAACCTACATAACATCATAGCCCCATAAACCATATGTTCTTCTAACAATGTTGTGGCGTAAAGGTCGTGAGTGTCGGCTCTGAATTTCCAGGTTCCCCCACCAGTTCTTGATTAAATCAAGGTAGGTTTTATCATATTTCTTACATTATTTTTTATCGAACTCTATCATGAATGTAGCGTTGTAATTATATTTAAAAACGAGGGTTATTTTATACATTACTTGTATGTATTCCAGTCGAAAATACCCAACAACAACCTTTTGTGAGTTGTAAATGCTCCTGGTTGAAATGTCAACGTTTTCTAGGACCCAACCTATCATGTCATTATATGCAATGAGTCTCATGCATGCTGCTATTTTGTGTAGCCCTGACTGATCTATATCTTTGA
>SNQJ01S0171893.1:8319-20481 GCA_010110895.2 Picea sitchensis
GTTCTAACACAGTGTAAACAAAGAGATGGAAAGAGGCTGACATCCATAAAGTAAGAAGTCTCAAATGCTAATACATAACCAGAGCGACCAACGCTTCATCAAAACTTTACAATCAGGAGCCTCGCTCAACCATTGATACTAAACAAAATACAAAAACTGAGTACATATACTCAAAACAATTTCACCTAATAGAGGCGTGCTCGGACCTCCAAGGCGTGGCATCCCTTCAGTCAAACTCGGATAGATATCCTTCATCAGACACCACATTAAATGTGCATGGCTCTTGCAAAGGGGGTAGCTGAGCCATTAAGTGCTGAGTTAGCGTGTGCAAACTTCTCTAGCTAGTCAAGGAATTGGCATGGCTCTTTGGAAAAAATCGACACACAAGACCATCTCGGGCAGACTACTTGCCAGATTCTCCATACCTTACACTTAATGAGCGAGGAGAGGTTTCAACCACCTCCTCCCACCTTCATTTACTCCTAGTAGGAACCAGGATTGAGACCGAATCAGATTGGCGCCTGGATATCGCGATGATTCCTTCTATGTCTAAACTCAACGCTTTTGGCTCCTCTTGCACAACTCTTTCTATTTCCCCAAGTGATCACGGGCCGTGACCCTGTGCTTATCCTCAAAGGCGCTTTCAGTGTTTTAGGGTTCATGGATAGGAAGGAGCTGATCCTTGCTATTTAATGTCACGATGGGCAAAATGACGAGATGGCCTAATTGGGTGCCATGCATCCCTCTTTGATTTGACAGTCCTGAACTCATTCGAAAATACTGTGGGCCCCAATCCTGGATGCCTTCGGCACTTCGTGTCTCGCGGATGGGAGGGAGCTACTCCTTGTGCTTTGAATTTGCGATGCGTGAAAAGGAGAAGAGCCTAATCACACACCACGTGTCCCTGCGGGATGGACTGCTGAGATCACATTTGGTGAGATTGTAGTCCCGGGTCCTGGATGCTTTCGACACTTCATGTCTCAGGGATCCCAGTTGCAAAGAAAAGTGCTTCAAAGTCATGATGGGTGAAAAGGTGAAGAGCCTAATCGCACACCATGTGTCCCTCTTGGATGGATGGCTGAGATCTTGTTGGTGATATATAATCACTATCCATTGTGTTAATCCTGGTGCAACTCTGCTAACTGCGATTACCCGTCGATCGTCGATTTGCTCTATAGATGGATCTTGGTTGTTGACAACATAACTTTGCCCACTCACTTGATTGGTAGCCAAAAATGATATTTTTCTATGCTACGCTTGGGCGCTCATGCCTGCAAATGAATAAAATGCATTTGATGGGTTCTTTAAAACCCACTGCTTTTCTTTTCACACTCCAAGGCCCAAACCATCGAGGAGAACACCCCTATACAAGAAATGTTGCTAAGATGACTTATTCTATTTTATTGCAAGGCCTTATTAATATTGACATTTATTACATCTGAATATATTGTTCTACCTATGTGCGGGTTAGGACCCTAACATGTCCTCCCCCTTAAAAACATCATTGTCCTCAAGGCTTGAGATGTGGAAATTGTTGCAGAATGGAAGCTGGTTCCCTAGTGGCATCTGCTGGAGTTGTATCTTTCCACTAGACTAACACTTCCTTGATGGTTCTCTGACATAGGCGACGCTCACGCTGGTCCAAAACTTCTTGTGGTTGTAGCCAAATGGATCCTTCTTTGGCTAACTCAGGAAGGTTGGTTTGAATATGGCACTTAGTTCCAATCACCTTCTTTAAGCATGAAACATGAAAAACAGGATGTAGCTTTGAATGACTGGGCAAAGCTAACTGATAGGTCACTTGTCCCACATGATTGAGAATGGTATAAGGACCATAAAATTTGGGTGCTAGCTTATGATAATGCTCATCCTTGAGGGAATTTTTCTTGTAAGGTTACAGTCGAAGAAACTCCTGATACCCTTCTACAAATTGACATTCAGAGCGACCTTGATCTGCTTGTTGCTTCATGCGATTTTGTGCCATGACCAAATTCTCTTTAAGGGTACAGAGAATAGCCTCTCGAACTGTAAGTGTTTGGTCAACCACCTGGACCTTCGAGACACCAGGTAAGTATGAGAGAAATGAAGGTGGCTTCTGTCCATATACCAATTCAAAAGGAGTCATGCATGTAGCTGTATGGTATGAAGTTTTGTACCACCAGTCAGCTAGGGGTAACCATTGATCCCACTGATTTTTCTTTTCCGAGGAAAAACACCTCAAATATGTTTCCAAACACTTTTTGACAACTTCCATTTGACCATCAGTCTAGGGATGATAAGCTATGATGAGATGCAATTGGGTGCCTTGTAGCTTGAATAGTTCTTGCCAAAAATTGCTTGTCAAAGTTGGGTCGCGATCAGAAACAACAGAGTGCAGCATGCCATGAATCTTGAAGGCCTGATCCATGAAAATTTGAGCCACCGTGGATGTTGTAAATGGGTGTTGAAGAGCACAGAAATGAGCATACTTGGAAAGGCTATCAACAACCACCATGATGACTGATTTGTTTCCCAATTTGGTTAAGCCTGTAATAAAATCGATAGAGATATCCCTCCAAATAGCAGGTGGAATCAGAAATGCTTGTAATGTGCCTAGATATTTGACTATTTCTCCCTTGTTGCATTGACACACATCACATTCAGTGACAAAATTACGAATGTCATGTTTCATACCATCCCAGAAAAAAGAATGTTTGACCCTCTCATAGGTTTTTGTGAACCCAGAGTGCCCTGCAGTGGGTGTAGCATGAAGCTCAGAAAGTACTGTGGATTTAAGCTTTGATTGTTTGCTTAAATACAAACGACCTTTGTATCAAAGCTCATCATGGAGCCAAGAGTACCCTAGGGAAGTTGGAGCATTGGACTGCAATTGTTGGATCAGATGCGAACTTTTGGGATCTTGTAGCCATTCCTGGCGAATGACTTGGAGCCAATCTGGTACAATGAAGGAAAGAGAAAAAAGGGATCCTTCATATTCATATTTGCGGGAAAGTGCATCCGCAACCACATTGTCTTTTCCTTTCTTGTAAATGATCTCATAATCATATCCAAAGATCTTAGTCACCCATTTTTGTTGCTCCAAGGAAGAAATGCGTTGTTCCAAAAAATACTTGAGGCTTTGATGGTCTGTCTTAATTTGGAAGCATTACCCCAATAGATAAGGGTGCCACAGATCAACGACATGAAGAATAGCCAAAATTTTATTTTCATAGATTGATTTTCCCAGATTCCTTTCAGATAGTTGCTTGCTGGTAAATGCCAAAGGCTGACCCTCTTGCATAAGGACAACACCAATTCCTTTCCATGAAGCATCACATTATAAGAGAAAGGTTTTTGTGAAATCAGGAAGGGCCAAGACTGGATTGGTGCACATGGCCATCTTCAAGGTTTGACAATCTTAAGTAGTGGCTGGAGTCCAAGTGAAAGAGTTCTTTTTTAGGAGAGCAGTGAGAGGTGCTGCAATCTTTCCATAATTCTTAACAAACTTGCGATAATAACGTGTTAAGCCCAAGAATCCTCACAAGATTTTGAGAATCTTTCGGTGAGGCCAATATTTCATAGCTTCAATATTTTTAGGATCCACCCTGACGCCGTCCTTGCTAACCAGATGACCCAAGTACTCTACTTTTGTGGCACCAAAAGCACATTTAGATTTTTTTAGGAAAAGTTGGTGCTGAGAGAGTAGATGGAGAACTCGATCCACATGAGCAAGATGGTCTATCCATGTTTTGCTATAGATGAGGATATCATCAAAGAAAACTAATACAAAACGACGGAGAAAAGGATGGAAAACATGATTCATGAGGATTTGGAAGGTGGAGGGGGAATTACACAAGCCAAAGGGCATGACCAAAAACTCATAGTGGCCCTCATGAGTTCTAAAGGTAATATTGGGAATGCATGCCTCTTTCATACTTATCTGGCGGTAGCCCGAACGAAGATCAAGTTTAGTAAAGAATTGGGTGCCACTCAATTCATCCAGGAGGTCGTCAATGACAGGAATGGGAAATTTGTCTTTAATGGTAAGTTTGTCGAGGGCACGGAAGTCAGGACACATTCGCCAAGAACCTTCTTTATTTAGGACCATGACCACATGAGATGTAGGGTCTTTTACTAGGGCAGATAACGCCTGCATTAAGGAGTTCCTAGACCATTTTCTCAATTTCATTTTTTTGGGAGAAGGGGTGACGATACGGACGGATATTGGGAGGAAGGCTGCTGGCTACAAGGGGAATGTAATGATCATGAACACCACAGGAGGGAGGGAGTCCCTGGGGAGTGGAAAATATCACTTGATGTTTAGAAAGGATGGCTTGGAGGTCTTGCAGCACCGAGGGTGTCTCTGTTGCTTGTATGGCATGGAATTGGGCAATAACACCAGAATGACCTTTTTTGAGCAGCTTTTCCATGCAATGGGAAGTAATGATCTCAGGTGAACCAACGACGATGCCTTGGAAATTATATTGGTGGCCCTCCTGGTCAAATTGCATGGTTAATTCTTTAAAATCCATGATAGTGGGACCCAAAGTCCTTAGTCAGTCTGCACCCAATACAATGTCACAACCGCCCATGTCGATAGCAAACATATGAGATTTTAGGTGGTAGTCAGCAATTTGGAGAAGCAAATTTTCACAACATCCTCCACATTTCATGGAGCCACCATTGGCAATCATGATTTGGAAATTATTGACGGCATGGATGTAGCAATGAGTTTCTTGGACAATGCGGCAATGAATAAAAGTATGGGTGCTTCCACTATAAACAAGAATGATGACCTTTCGATGCTTTATGTAACCAATTAGCTTGACGGTTTGTGGAGCGGAGAAGACAATGAGAGAATTGAGGGAAATGATTGGTTCTACTTCGAGAGGGTCTGAGGGAGGGGTTATGTCAGTGGTTTTAGGTGACTCAGACACAACAAGGGAGTTTCAACATCCTCTTCCGAAATGTCCTCGGAGATGGCCATAAAAATATTTTGTTCCTTACACTTGTGGCTTGAGAAATATTTTTCATCACAATTATAACAAATGCCTTTGAGTTGGTGTTCAACCATTTCAGCCCTGGTCAATTTTTGGATCTTTAGTGGAGTGGAGGGAGTAGTGGGATTTACTAGTTTAGGGCGAGGGATAAAGGAGGGTTTTCGGTTTTGAAAATATACAACTTGTTGTGCTTCTTTATCTCTTTTAGTAGCCTCCACCCAACTCTGAGGGCGAGCCATGAGGACATGGGCCCGAATCTCATCCTTGAGTCCACTGATAAAACACTCTCGGAAAAAGGCATCAGACATGCCCTCTGTCCAAAAATCCAGGCGCTCAAAGGTATCTATAAATTCTTCCACTGTTCTTGATTGTTTCAACTTTGTCAAACAACCCAAATGGTTGGTGTCAGTGTCAAAGCGTTCAAAGAGCTCTGCCACAAAGTGTGTCCAAGAAATATACCCTTGACGGGAAGTTTTTCTCCATTTCCACCATTGCCAACGTTCTTGATCTAGATGGAGAAGACCATACCGGAGTTTGGCCAAGTCATCTATAATGCCATATAAATAGAAATACTTTTCCGTTTGGGTTACCCAACCAGTGGGGTCCGAGCCATCAAATTTGGTCACATCCACCCGTGAAAGGCATAGGTCACATTGAAAGTGATGGTGCTGAAAGTTATGGGAATGAGAGGAATGTTCACCTTCAGCATGGGGAGGTGAGTCAGAGGAAGGGTTATCTGTAGGGATATGCAGTTTGGTGTAGAGTGTCGAAAAGATAGATTCAAGCTGGGTGGTCAAGTCTTGTTTGATTTTCTCCATTGAGGATTGCATGGTTGTATTGATGGTGGTAACATTAGCACTAAGTTGTTTCACTTCTTGTTGGGTCTTGGTGACACTAGATTTCAAGGTATTGAAGCGATCTTCCAAGTCTTGGCTACGGGTATGGGCCATGAGGACGGGGGAATCGAAAAAAGGGGGTTGGGGTCAATGTTTTTTTCCGAAAAATGATATATATGAATGGGATAAGGGGGAAGAGATGAATCTAATGGAATAGGTCTCTGGTCTGAAGAATACTGCAGTGATGAAATGCCCAAATGCTTAACCAGGAAGAAATGTGTAGTTACTTGGAAACCCGAACATAGTTGCACGGCAATAGATCTTGTCTATTTTAATTTGTTTATGTTTCTATCCCCAGGGGTTAGGTATTCAAGGTTTCTATAGACAAGGGTTTTCCCTATTCTATATCTCTCTGATATACGTGTGGGGTCCAACAATAGTACTCGACCCAATATCTTAGGGCACTAACTAAGGAGGATAGACCGTACCCTTAGTTGTACTACCCAACTACCCAGGTACTAGAGAGTATCTTTTTGAGTGTTGTTCTGAGTGGAACTATAGTAGTTAGGTGGTCGATTGGTTTATCTAAAGAGGGCTTCAGGAAATCTAGGCCGATCCGTACACAGGTTCTGTCTGAAGCGCTACCACTCGAAGGGGTACCAACAAGGGTTACAAGGGTGGCCAACAGATGTGCGCTTAAGAACCACTTGTATTTCCTGCGTGTATGAATCTCTCAACCACGGGTTTANTTAAAAACGCTGGAATACGTCTCTACCCTGAAAAAAAAAATTACCCACAATTTCTACCAAGGAAAGTGCTTTGATACCACTTGTAATATACCATATATAAAAAGTATGTAGAACATAAATAAAATGCTAGAAATGATAGAATAACAACCATATAACTAGAACAATCACCACAATAACACTGAAATGATATAATAATAACAATAGAAATAACACTTTGATTCTGAGAGCAATGTTCATGGGCCTCTTCTAGGGGGCAACCTCCAGTCGAGTATAGATCTATTACAATAATCTCCAAGCTAGGGTTCTCATACCCTCGACTCCTATTTATACTAAATATGTCTATCAAAAGAAGCATCTAGAGGAATATCCTTCTAGAAGCAAAAGCTTCTTTTAGGTCTTCTTACATTTGACTTATTCTATTTTATTGCAAGGCCTTATTAATATTGACCTTTATTACATCCGAAAATATTGTTCTACCTATGTGCAGGTTAGGACCCTAACATGTATTGTTGCAGAGCAAACCGTGATATAGAGGAATTCCCAACACTTTTGGGGAAGCTTAAAGAAAAAAGGAACCAAAACAATTAGAATTTTCATTGTATTTTTGCAGAATCCAGGGATGATGGAATAAATTTCAACATAGTTAAGCATGGAAAAGATAATATAGGAGCTTACACAATAATACATGAGCCGAATCAACATCAATGGGCGAAGAAGAATACTGAATCACAAAAATAGTTTGATGCGGGGAAAGAAAAAGAAACATTCAAGGAGGCCATACCTGATTTCCTCAAACAAGATGTTGCATCTACATTAGTTGCGCACCATACTCAGAACGCACCAATGTATAAGATTCCCTTATCAATGGATTACACCAATGAAGTACCAATTATAGTGCAAGTAAGTAACATAAAGACTTTTCTGCAATCCCGTGTTAAGATACTGAATTACTCATCATCTGTTAAAGTTTTGAAAAATATGTTAGAAAGATGTAACATAGAGGAAGAGAGGAAGTTAGAACAGAAAAAAGTCAATCCAAGAAGGAGGACAAGCAGGGAATTCAGATTGAATGCTAACAATGGGGATTTCAATATGGGAGACATTATATTAGATTTAGGCTCTGAGGTCAATGTTTTACCTAAGAAGACATGGAAATTTATGGGAGAGCCCACATTAGGCTACTCACCTGTCCAACTGAAACTAGCAAACCAACAAAGAGTTCTGCCAATTGGAAGGCTAAAAGGTGTAACAAGATATCTGGATGGTGTGCGCACTAAGGAAGACTTTGAAGTGACAGAAATAGTGGATGGCACAACACCTTATCCAACATTACTTGGCTTGGAATGGGAATTTGATAACCAGACCACAATCAACTTGAAGACAAGGAATATGAAATTTGAATAAGGAGAATACAGAGTCATCGCGCCATTAGATCCATCAGAAGGAGAAAGGTTTGTAGAGCCCACTTGCTTAGATATAGAGGAAATAAACCATTTATACAGAATCACTACGTGAAGAATATTATGTTAAACCAAATGCAGATGGAGTAATCAGCTGAAGGAGCATCACATCATGTGATTTTGACTCATATACAAGTTTGGATAATTGGCAACAAAGATTACATGAATTCTCCACAAGAAGGTGCATAAGAATAGACTACATAGTAAGATGGGTGGGTCCTGAGATAAGAGAACCCCCCATTTTTCATGGCATAAATGACTTAGAATAATTCCTAACAAGATATGAAGACGAAGTGTTAGAGACTCAGAGGTTCTTATCCCTGAACATTGCACTCAAGGCAACACCTGCAAGATGGTGGGGTGCTCACAAAGAAATAATTAAGGACTGGTATCAATGTAAGAGGTTACTGCGTATAAGATTTGACGCAGAATGATCCAGATTTATGCAGGAACACAATGAAATATAGATATACACATAAACACAAAGATGCAATAGAAATAAAACTTCATTTCATTAATAACAAATGATTGAAAAATGCTTACAGACATAATGGAAATAAACTAGTTAGGGCATTGGTAGCTTATCTCTGAGAAGAGATGTGGTAGATACTGGTCTATGAAATGTGTTCCCATGAGGCTTGAAGGCCTATTTGTTATTGAGAAACAATGGAAAATATTAAACATCCAAAGACCTAATCCTAGGAGATGAAACACCAAGACTATGGGTCTTGTTTGGGTAAATTGGTACATCAACTTCCCAGGGACGTAACTTTGGAATACGATCTCCATTTGACGTGATCAATACCTCGTTAGAAAGATCTATCCGAAGAATACAACTTTGATGTGAGAAACATCGAAATTAGTTCCATGTTGCTCCCCGTTTTCCCAAAAAATGTCGTTTAGGGCCTCAAAACGGCTCCGGAAGTTCAGGACCCAAAAAACTGCTAAAAATATTAAACTGTGCAGAAACTGAAAATATGAAAGAAGCAATGGTGGGGGTCCAAGTGGAATAGGTGGGTGGACACCAATATCCACTTGGATCATTCCTCCCCCCTTAGGAAGAAATGGTCCCCATTGCGTTGAGTTCCTCCATGAGATGAGGAAACTTCTACTGAACTTGGTCCCTGGTGAAGGAGTTGGTCTGCTTTGACAACTCGATATAGTGGTATCCTTTATTTTCAGGTGTGTTTGATCTGTGTATCCATGATTTGATTAGTTGTGTCTTGTTCCATGTAGTCTGGATTTAAATCTGTTGGTGTGATTTATTCTTCCATGTCGGATGTGTCTAGTAGAGGTGGAAAGTAGGGTCGAAGGTGGTCCACATTGAACACTGGGTGCAGACCAAATAATGGTGGAATACTGAGCTCAAAGGCATTGTCCCCTACAGTCTTGGTGATGGTGTATGAACCATATCGGAGTGGGCGAAGCTTGCGGTGTGGTCGAGCAAGGTGCTATTTTTGCAAATGTAGCCACACTTTGTCCCCCACTTGGAAGTGGTGTGGCACCCGATGTTGATCATGTCGCTGCTTGTACTTAGCATTGGCTCTGTCCAAGATGTCATGAACCTGTTGGAGAATGTGATGAATGCGCTCAATGAAGTTGTTTTTTTTGTAAACCTTAGACTAGACATGAGATGAATCTGCTTGAGTAGTTGCAAATGGCATGGCTACGTCAATGGGACATAGTGGTTGTTATCCCAAGCCCACCTGAAAGGGGTTGTGGTTGGTTGAAATATGGAGAGCCTGGTTGTAGCTTTGTTGTACATAGGGGAGGCTCTCATCCCATGTGCATGGATTCTTTGAGTTGTACATGCGTAGAATGTGTATGATCGTTCGGTTGATGACCTTTGTCTGGCCATCAGTTTGCGGATGGAAAGTTGTGGACTTGGTGAGCTTGGTGTCCAGCATCAACCAGAGGCTAGACCAAAATGTACTAAGGAACCTGCTATCCTGATCTAAGATGATATACTGTGGGATCCCAAAGTGTAGCCACACTCATTCAAAGAAGAGTTTAGCATTGTCTTTTGCTGTGATATTCTTCTTGCAGGCCATCATAATGGACATCTTCGAGAACCTGTCGACGACCACAAAAACAAAGTCATTTCCATGCTTAGTAGAAGGAAGGCCCAACATTTAATCCATGGAGATGGATTCCCAAGGTCGAATTGGGGTAGGAAACGGAGTATAGAGGCCTTTCTTCTTGATGGTCAGTTTGGCAATGGTGCAAGCAATGCAGGACTTGATGTACTTCCCGACATCCTGTCGAAGGTTCGACCAATAAAAATACTTTTCCAGTACTGCCACAATTTTCTCGACCCTGAAATGACCAACGACCCGACTGTAGTGTGCCTCCCAAATCATATTGGCACACTCGCTTGAAGGAACATAAAGGTGTCCCAAGTGACATAGTAGGGCGTCCTGGAGGTGAACATTGGGAATTTGATTACCCTACAAGAGCGTATTGTATGTGTGGCCGAATTCTAGATCACTTCTATAGAGAAGCAGCCAATCAAAAGTCTTGTGCCTGCAAGAGTTGAGCACAGTGGTTAGCACCACGATAGGTGGTCAGCTGAGGCAGTCTGCAACATTATTGGTGCTTCCTTTCTTGTACTTAATGTTCAAATGAAATTGTTGCAGGTATGTGGATCACTTCTGATGGCGATCGTTCTACAACTTCCCTTGTGTCTGTATGAACTGCCGGGGTCAATGGTCTGTGTGGATGACTATTTCCTTTCCCAAAATGTAATGCTTCCATTGTTGACAATCCTACATAATGGAATATATCTCTTTGTCATAAGTGGGATACTTCTTAACTGTGTCGGAAATTGTCCCATTGTGATATGCCACTGGATGCCCATGTTGAGTAAGGACTTCCCCAATAGCATAGTCAAAGCCATATGTCTCAATCTCAAATGGTTGTTGCAAGTATGATAATGTGAGTAGTGGTGCAGAGTTGAGGAGATTCTTCAACTCTTTGAACTCCTTCTATTGAGATTCGGACCAAAAGAATTTTTCCTTCGCTCCTCCCTTGGTGACTTGACTCAAGGGCCAAGTGATATGAGAGAATCCCAACATGAACCTATGGTAGAAATTAGCAATACCCAAAAAGTTGCGGAGCTCTGTTAGGGTGGTTGGAGATGGCCAATCCCGAATGACTTGGATCTTGGCTGGATTCACATGCACCCCCCTCTCATCAATAATGTATCCCAGATACTGAACTTGAGTTATGCCAAAAGTGCACTTCTCCAAATTGGCACATAACTTGTGTTTCCGCAGTGTTTGGAGGACCCGTCGGATGTGGTGGAGGTGCTCTTCCCAAGTCTAGCTGAAGATTAGAATGTCATCCAAGTACACCACTACAAATGAGTTGGTGAATGGCCGCAAGATGTCTTCCATTAGTCTCATGAAGGTTGCAAGGGAATTCATCAACCCAAAGGGCATGACCAAACATTCGAAAAGGCCCTCCTTGGATTTGAAGGTAGTCTTCCACACATCAGAGGGTTCGATTGGTACTTGGTGATACCCAGAATTCAAGTCAATCTTGCTGAAATATTTCACCCCCTTGAGTTGGTCCAGAAGTTCATCAATTTGTGGGATCAGGTACCTATTCCAAACAATGATCTTTTTCAGCACCCGATAGTCAATGCAGAGTCTCCAAGTCCCATCCTTCTTCTCCACCAACACGATCAGGCTCCCATAGGGTAATGAACTTGGTCGGATGTGACCTTTCTACAATAGCTCCTGAATCTGCCTCTTGATTTATTCATTATCTAGGACAAAGCGCCGATAAATTGATCCATTAGGTAGAGACGCACCTGGGGTCAGATCGATGGGGTGCTTGACCTGGCAGTGTAGAGGCATCCTTGTGGGGGATGTGAATATGTCCTCATACTCCTCCACGACCTTATCCATATATTTTTTTCATGTAGCGGGGCCCCATTTGGAGGTCATGGCCAAAATATTCTTCTTTCCCTGAGGGTGGATCATCAGGAAAACAAATTTCCTAGTTTTGGAAATGAGCTTACTGCATTGTTTTGCAGTAACCAAAGAGATGGTGGTAGGCGCTGCTATCTCCAGTATCCTGTACATCTTATTTCCCAAAGTAATAATGACAACATGAGGCATGGACTCATACACAA
>SNQJ01S0171895.1:0-20481 GCA_010110895.2 Picea sitchensis
CCTTCCATTGGAGAAAGAAGGGACCCAAGTCCCCTTTCTTCATTGTGCCTTTGGATTTCATCAATAGATCAGCTTATACATTGGTGATATTGGTCCATTTGTCTCTATTTTCCATTTTCTCATATGCTTTTAGTTTTTATTTGTTTTAGTTTAATTATTGTTTATAACTTTTTTGTTTTTCTTTCTAACCTTTTCTTTTACAGTTGTCATGCCTAGCAGAGCCCAACTGGGCATGTAAGCACTCTTAATTTGCTCACCTAGTGACGAATTGGGTGCAAACAGTCGCCCACTTCTTCTTTCTACAATCCTATTTCTTGTACTTATTTCCTTTATGGTCCGCGAGAGCCCCAATCCCAGTCTATATGACAAACACATTCAAATTTCGAGGAATATGTAACAAACATTATTATTTTTTGAGAAATTTCAAAGAAAACTATTTCAGGAACAATCTCGTCGGTGTCTTGTAACCCTGTTTTCGAAATGCAAAGTTAGTTCTCTTTATGCATGTCGGTCATCTTCTTTTATTTTTATGTGCTCAGAAATATTTATCTTAAACTATGCCGGATGTCAGGAAATTGTGTTTATTTAATTTGAATGTTTAATGTGTGTGATTCCTGGTCCTATTTTCCAAGAACCTTTATTTCAAAAACCAAAAAAAAATTCTATCATTTTGTATTTCTTTAAATCATTACGACGGACTTTCTCTAAGTCCCACATTTGAACTATACACGCCCCAGGAAAAACTTAAAGAGGAGTACCACATCTATAAAAACGCAATAGGATTGACATCCTCGTTAGGTTGTCGTTTCGGTCCTAACATATTCAAGGGTAAACAAACTTGTAAATACATCTGCAAGAATATCCGCAAAAATAAAAACCTTCAAAATATTTTATCGTTGCCAAAAAACAATCAACTGGATAGACATATTACAAATATATCAATTGGTACTATATTGAACTTTCATTAACATATTACAAATATTTCATTTGGATAGAAATGTTACAAAGATGCCATCTTCCTGGAGAGGAATTGCAGATCAACCTCTGAAAGGTGGGCTTGCTGCTCATGGAAAAAAGTTTCAGGAAAAGGGCATCTTCCTTTGTCTCGACACCTTGTTTTCACATAATTTAAATTAACTTCAATGAGTTGAAAACTTGTGAAAATAAACAAGCATGTTAGGTGTGTGTTAATATATAAAAAAAACTAGCAAACACAAATGTCACACAGGAAGATCAAAGAATCTTTGACACTGAACACATTTTCAAAAAACATTATATGGGTTTTTTTTCCACCACATATAACTTTATTTATCCTAACACATATAGAGACAAGTGTTGGCATAGGGGCAGACCCATGGTTCAACGATCAAGAGCACAACAACAAAACCCTAACTACCGACCCTTTCGGCAACACCTACGAAGTAGATGAAGTCTCACCCGAGGTAGAGGCAAGGGTGGTTGCAGGACTTAGATGTCTGCAACCTTAGTTGGGACACAGATATGTGACTACACACTTCGCACAACACTTAGCATTTACAGTCATTACCAGCACTTAGCTTACTTGCAACTCTTTGATCACAGAGATCCAACTTATCACCCCCTACTTACTTCACCTATGCATCTATTTATACATACAAAAGTGGGCCTAAGAGTGGGTAAACCCACAGGCCGACATCCCTTTCCCGTTAGATTAACCCAAAAACCCAAAAAGGACCCAAAGTGGGCCGAGATCCTGTTATCTCTGCTTCGCATCGTGCTCCATCTTTGACAGGTTGTCGAAGTCCCAAAATGGTCAAATCTGACCAAGTATTCCCCAAAACTTTGTCAAGGGCCAACAGGCCCCCAACACTCACCTGTGACTCGTCTCGAGTCACTCAAGTCTACGCAATTCTTCTTCAAATGCCTCGAACTTGGCTCAATCTTCTTCGACCTACTGTAGTGCAACAACCTATTGCTAAGTGAATTCTTGGATTATTGCGTCATTTACTGGCCCTTCCAGACGTTGTTCTGTGGTGATGACAATTTGTTAAAGATTGGCTCCATGGCTTTCAATGTCGGTGAATAGTTGGCATGCCTTTTCTTGGATTGGCTGAAGTCGGTGGGAGACTTCCATCACTTTATTTTGCAGTGTGTGTACCTGTTGTTGGGTGATGCATTGTTCTGTAAACCTCTTCATTCTTTCGACTAGGGTCAATGTCTTCATTTGTGCTTGTAGTGTCTCTGCGTGCTGCGTTGCTTCTTGGAGCTGTACTTATAATGCGTGCAACTCTCGATTCTCTGCGAGGTTTTCAAGAGTTTGGGCGCTTCTAGTGCACAATTTTTTGTATTCCAAGGCAAAGGTTTTTAATCAGTCGACCATGTTACAAGCAGTTGCCTCTCTCATCTCTCTTATTTCTTGAGGAGTCTCAGGCACGGTACGAAGTTCCAGGTCTGCGTTGCACTGCTAAAGTTGTTGGATGACTTCTTCAAGTTGTGCCACCTGTTGTGGAACATGTTCTTCAATCTTTATTTCTATGACTGTCACAGAGCGAAGTGCTCTGTGAACCTTTTCCTATACTTCAAGTTGCTCTACTAGCAACTGTGATTTTTCCTCATTCCACTTCGTTGTTAGGGTAAGATTTTCCTGATCTGACTTACTTTGTTGTTCTAGAAGTGCATTTTGTACTTGTGTTAAAGCCTGGGTGGCTTTCACAGTGTCTTCTTGAGCTCATCGAAGGCGAGCTTCAACTTTATTAGTGATCTAATGTAATTGGGTAGCCTCATCATCTATTCCTATTGTTGCAACTGCCAAGGGCGTAGTAGAAGTTTCTCGGATGGACTGGAGTACCTGCTGCATTCCTTGAAGTTCACCCTTGATTCGGCTGAATAGCTCCTCTTGCTTCGCTTCTTGTCTTTTTGCGATCTCTTGTGAAGCATCATTCAGTGTAATGGTTAAGAAGTCAAAGTCGTCTGGTGTGAGGGTAGTCTTAAATGTATTTCGGGTAGCCTTAGCTTTCTTTCGGGATGAGGGCTTTGGTGGGGTAGTCTTCCTTTTCTTGGAGGGATCCTCCTCTTCTCTAGGTGAAGTAACCTCACCTTTATCTTGCTCGACTTTTGTCATGCCTAGTTCTTCACCATCACCTCCTTGTGTAGGTGAGATCGAAGTGGTCTTCGTAGATGTGCTATGGATATCTTGAACTTCAACATCCTTCTTAGTCTTACTAGGTCCAGGTGTATTCAGCATAGCTTTAGAGTTCTCCTCATCGGACATTTCTATGGGGTCTGCTGAAACAAGGAGGTCCACCGACCATTCTTTGGTAATCTGTTCCAAGTCTTCTTCTGTCAACTTATAATCAGACTGAAGTTATTCTTGGTGCTCATCAGTGCGTGGAGTCAAGTATATAAAGTGGTGATCCATGCTGAACTTCATCAAGGGTCTAAACCTATGAAGTGTGTTCAGGGTGATGCGCGGTGTAGACTGGATTGCATTCCTCAATTGGTTGTAATAGGCGTGGAAGACGACATTGGACTGCCACTATTTTTTCATGTCATTGGAGTACCATAGCGTACAGAACTTCACAGCCAGTGGTTCGAAGGGTTCGATCTTTAGGAAAGTGACACCCTCTAGTAGCTCCCAAGTGATAAAGACAATTAGTATGAGTAACCAACTGAAGTGGAACTCATACCCTTGGTCTTACGCTTCTCTGCAATCAATCTCTAGCTGGTTTACAAGATATTGTGCCCAGTTCATTTGTAGTCCCTCGGCACACTTCCCTGGGAGGTCAAATACAAATCTAGTCACTTGTGTTAGTCTATTCTTCTAAACTAATTTGTCGGGGATCAACTGACAGGCAAGGCGCATTGCGCCATTTTCGATAGAGGCTACCTTGTAGCCTTACGTTCCCTTCACAACATCGCCATAAGTCTCTTTAATCTTCTGTGCAAGAACGCGGTCCAATGTATTTCCTAGGTAAAACTTATGTGAGTCGGGACCTTGCATACTAAGTCATGTGATCTGATTGATCAAGGTCGGATCCACAGTGATACAGTGGTCTAGCCATAAGTATCCTTAGTGGTAGCAGGACAGCAGCAACTTGACACATGTGTTGACTTCCTAGTGTTTGTCGAAGTGTGGGATCTTCATTACATTAAGGAGTGTGGACTGTGCAATGTTCTGGGTCCATGACTGTGGGACAATCTCAAAGTTCTTTCCTTTGGTCCTGGTTAAGTACTTATGCGGAGCTAACATGTTGTAAACTTTACGATCTCCGAGGTTAAAATCACTAAATTTCAGTGTTGCAAGCTTATCCTGATCAGCACGGACTGCGCACACTCCTTTCAGGAGGTACGCAGTGATCAAAGCATACTCAAACTCACAAGGAATGTTGTCACGGTTGATGGCACCGCTTAAAGGGGGTAATTACATCAGCAGAATGTGTGGGATAAGCTTGGCATTTGCGATGTCATCCTTGTGCTTAGTTATTTGTTCTGCGTCGGCTCGAGATGTCCCTACTCAAGCAGTCGATGGGGAGGCATGTACTCCTGTCATGGATGAATCTTGAATACCAGTGGATGCTCTTCTTTCCGACATGACTCTCTCAGTCATTAAAAACTTCTTCAACTACTTTCTCAACAACGTTGAGCGCATCCGACATATAAGCTCAGAAAAGATAATCGGGGTCACGATGATCTCAAATACTGCACTAGGATGAACAATATGCTTACAATGATCACGGTATACAATCACTAGTTCTGCGGGCTTTGAATTCTCAATTTGGCAAAAGTGTTCTTCGGGCAGGGCGCGGCAGGTTAAATAAGAAATTTGGCAACGACCTTCTTGCATTGGGTATGGACCCTCCATTAATTCCATTCTATCCGTTCTGATGCTGGCTAACAATCTAGTAGTGACCCATAAATGTTTTCTGACCTGTTCGGAGCGGCAGTCAAATGGACATATTGGCCTCCAACGACTATATTGCTTTGCCATGGTGAAGTTCCATAGGTCGTTGTCCTGATATTCCGACGAAGCTAGAATTCTTTAATTTTTCTTTCTGTGATGCTCCATCTGGAATCTCTTGTAGTTTTTTAATCTTCACCCTCTTCTTACTTAACTTTCTAGCCTTCTTCCTATTGAGCTTCGTCTCAGTGGTTCTTTTCCCATTTTGATTCCTATCTTCCTTGGATATAGTCACTTTGTGTTGTTGAGGTTCTTTCTTAGGGTTCATGGATAACATCTCTCCTTTATCTGTGATAGAGACTTCAGTCTTCTATGAGTCCTCTGGTGTTCTGGTAACTTCGACATATGTGTTCCTAGTGTGATATAACTTTGATCTGTCCTTTTGTTCTTCAATCAACTGTGTGATCCTTCTAGTCATGAAGTCTTTTAACTCTTGTCTCTATTGTTCTAAAACTTTTTCTTCTTCCTTCTTTCTGGCTTGATCTCTTTCAATCCAAGGATTTCCAAGTAACATAGTAAATGGGGCGATGTCCTCAATAAACTTGATGATCTCAAAATCTTTCTCTGTCGAAGTTCCATTAGCATTCATAGATATCTAAGTGAGCCTTCCACATAGGTTTCCCAGTTTTCCTCTAAATAACCCTATTCCACTTAGTGATGGAGTCATAGCAGGTCTCCCTATAGCTTCCCAAGTTCTTTCTGTCATGACATTGACATGTGTTTCCTCATCCAAAACACAGTTAATGTCGAAGTCTCCTATCCTTACTTCGATGCATTCTTTTTCTTTAAAGGTATCTGATAACTTGACATGTCGGTGATCATTCAAGGTGTCTTTCAACTGCAGTAACATCTTTTCTGACTCTTTTTGAGGTTCTGTTATTTTTGGGTCTGTCTTAGGGTTTTCTTCTTTCAGATTCATTCTTTAAAGCTTAGCAATCACTCTAGGGAAATATAATACTTCATGGTCCAAAGCCTTACAACATAGACAACTCGTTCTTCCACCAGGGCACTCCTTAGCTAGATGTCCCGGTCTTCTGTAATTGTAACATAAGGTCAATTCTCTCTTTCTTTTAAATGATCCCCAACTTCTTCTGTTCTACGCACTAGGATCATGGTAGCTAGCCTGCAAGAAATTATTTCTAGAATCTTGCATCCATTTGTTAGTCCAAACATTCTTTCTATGCATAAGTATAACATATCTATCATTATTCTTATCAAATCTATTCATATCAAACTTTCTTTCATCTAACAATGCCCTAGTATTCAAGCTAGGACAAAATCTATCAATCATACCTAAATTCATGCTTCAGAAACAAAAATTTCCACTTATCTTACTTCTATAGAGCACAAAGCTTTCAGATCTAAGAATTCTAACTATTCTTACCTTTATCAGAGCACAGGGATTACAGATCTTACCTCTTTCTTTCAAATCTGACCTCTTTCTTGCAGATCTGACCTCTTTCTTGGCACAAAGCTTCATAGGTCAAGTAGAAGACTGCATGCTAAGGCATAGATATACGCACAGAGCTTATTTTGTACAAATCTTATTCTTCTCAGTTCCCAGCAATCACAGTTGTTACACATGATTTTGGTCACTCTGGTGATGTCTCTACAAGTGATGTATTCAGGCTCCCATGAGGACTTTTTGCCTGAGAAAAGTGACTGTTGGCTCCTTCCAAAAAACACATTTTTAAGATGAGTTCGCAGGCTTCCTATATTACAGGGTGCGAAAATTCTTCGTTCTCACAGGCAACCCAAAATTAGGGTGTGAATTGTTCGCAGTCTGCTCTATAGGTAGGGTGTGAACCTGTTTCAAAGCTTGGAAAAGAGAAGAGGTCATGAAGGTTCTAGAAGGGAATCTTCTAGAAAATGAGTTGGCATTCACATGGTTGGCATCCTACTAACTTCTCATATTTAGTGGGATCATCCTCATCCATTTAACCATCTCTCCTTCTCTTATATATTGAAAGGTTTCTCATGGAAAAGGTTAAGAAAGATTGAATGAAGAATTGGTAAAAGAATTGTGTGAAGAACTCTGTTTGGATAGAAGCTTGAAGACTCTATTTGGTCTATCAAGTTGTATTGGATCTTCTTCATGCAAGTGCAAAGAAAGTGTGTGTGTTGGAACCAAGGGTCACTGAAAGGAAGCTTGCGACATCAAGGTGATCCGGTTGTATCTTCTAATTTCATTTAATATAATACATCGACATGTCCCTTTCCCATAAAATCACTCTTATTTTTTTGCATAACTCCTTGATCATATACATAGGTTGACATTGAATATACTTTGCTATCTTCACTTTGGTTGGTTTGTGTTGTCTTGGACTTGATTTCACAAGAGTACTGGAGCGAAGTGGGAACAAGAGAGACCTAAGGAAGTGATATAAAGGTATGTCACTCATTCCTTCTTAGTAGTAGATTCAATGACTACAACTTAGGGAAAGAGTCATGTCCTGTCCTATTTTGTTCTAGATCTAGGTGGATCTAGGGAGATCTGTTAGTGTCTACACCTACCGATTTATCCGATATCAAAATCGGTGACTCCATTGGGGATACAACCCATTTTGGTGGTTTTTTCTTGGCCATTTTCTCTTGACCTACCCTTTTTCATTCCCAATCAATCTTTGAGTCTTGAGGAGATCCTCATAGACTCCTTGAAACCAGGAGTTCCCTCAAAAGTTCTGTCATTTTTCCAAAATTTGCTTGATTACAAACCTTCTCGCACTGCACCTTTCTGTAGCCTGTGACAATAACTGAGGTTCACACCCCAGTGTTCAATTCAGTGCAAACTTCTTGCACCCTACCTGTGTCTAGCCTGTGAGAATAACTGAGGTTCGCACCCCAGTGCAAACTTCTCGCACCCTGCCTGTGTCTAGCCTGCGAGAATCCTTAATTCTCGCACTGTACCCCACTGTCAGACTGCAAACTCACTTGTAAAAAATTTGGATTAAGTCTTTTATGTCTTCAGATGCCCAGATTGGTTGGTGTGTCTGGAAAGAACTTCTCTGGCCAATGATTGAATGCTTCATGACTTCAAATCTCGTGAATGATTAGTTTTCGAAAATCGAAAGCTCTTCTTGTTCATTTTTTCTCAATTTTTACCTCTTGACCTTTTCTTAACAAGGGTATAATCTTCGATTTTAAAATCCAAGTGCTTGTTTGATCGGGAGCCTTTGATTGGATTAAAATTTGAGATTAATTGTCCTTTTCAATTTCTTATTACTTGGAAAATTGTTACCCATGTGCATTTGAAAAGATTGGTCTTGTCAGTTTGTTATTTTTGTCTTCATTGAAAGATCAATTTGGGTGTGTGTTGTGTATTTATTTTTCGTGGGTTGCTTACTTTTTCTTAGTTCCATCCCTGTTGCTTGGCTTCTAATAAAAATTAAAGACATTTTCTTTTTTTAAGCAAATTTTTATTCGAAAATATTGGCATTCAAGTATTGAAAGAGAATGAATAGGGAATTTGCATTGTTCACAGTTGTTTGATATTACATTTTAGAGAAGATCATACATCGTAGTTCACATTGTTCCAGAAAACTCCTCTTTCCCTCCTGTAAATAGGATTCATCAAACAAAAATTTGTATCATTCATTCCTATTTATGCATTGTTGGGTCAAAGTCTCACACAACATCGGTTTCATTTATGTCTCCTTTTGAGTAACAACAACCTTTAATGATATTGTGCAATTTTAAAATTCAACTAGTAACTTTTTCTAGGGCTCTTTTACACCAACATTAGTTAGGCTAGATCTTTGGAATAGGCAGTGAGACACACTCTCCAAAGCACGAAACACACAATAGTATCTTGTGATAAGGAGTGTCAAATTCCATTTGCAGCATTTTGTACTGGGAAGCCCTTCTCACACAAGGGTCAAACCTGAGGTCGCATTGAGATTGACAGAGTTACTCACCCTGCTTTGTTGATATCGGTGTAGAGATTGCACATATTACNATTTATGCATTGTTGGGTCAAAGTCTCACACAACATCGGTTTCATTTATGTCTCCTTTTGAGTAACAACAACCTTTAATGATATTGTGCAATTTTAAAATTCAACTAGTAACTTTTTCTAGGGCTCTTTTACACCAACATTAGTTAGGCTAGATCTTTGGAATAGGCAGTGAGACACACTCTCCAAAGCACGAAACACACAATAGTATCTTGTGATAAGGAGTGTCAAATTCCATTTGCAGCATTTTGTACTGGGAAGCCCTTCTCACACAAGGGTCAAACCTGAGGTCGCATTGAGATTGACAGAGTTACTCACCCTGCTTTGTTGATATCGGTGTAGAGATTGCACATATTACGGGGGTATCTTGAAGGTATACCCACAATGATGAGTGGAAGCCTCTCAAGCAGATTTCGGGCTAGATACCCTGCCCTTGCGTGTGGATCAGACTGTCGATTGTTCCCCCAGGCATTATTGTTGTTGGTGGTAACCTTAGTAGCCTATCTTCTTAGGGTCTTACACAAGGTGACTGTGAAGGGGTAAGTCTTCACGGTACTTGGAATCGACATTGGCCAGAATCACTTGGGCTCCTTGGAGGGTATACCCACAATTGTGTGTGGGAGCTTGCACCAGGGTGTAAGTTCGTTAAGCAGGTCGTCAACGTAACTTTTCCACCCTGGCCCAGCCCCTTCTTGTCTCATCGTTGCGACATTGGATTTCATCACCAACTAGTGACTTCAAATTAGAAGGTCTTGTTTTCTTGGTGTTTCTTCCTAGATTTTATTAGCACATGTTGTTTGTTTACCCAAGTTGGCCATAGAATTTATTTCATAAAAATCCTAACTCGATCACAATTGACCCTCCATGCCATTCACGTGGAATGCAAGGCCTACCCCCAGAAGATCTGGAAGGTTCTCAACCCTTGCCTACCAACTCAATGGAGGGCTCTCCTCAACAGAGTGAATTCCAATACGTTGTCACTCCACTAGTGGAAAGAACTAACTCTTTAGAACGGTTCTGAATTACCAATTATTGAGAGGACTTTCGACTTCCTCTCAACTCCGGGAGACGTATTGTGTGAGTGAATTCTTCCAGAGATATAGTTGTTCAGTCTTCTGGATCACCAACCGGACCTTTCATAGGACCTGAGGGTCAAGATCCTTTTTGGACTACTGACATTTTTAGACAAGATCTCTTTGGCTCAGGAGCAGGCGTTGATATCACTATCACACCTGAGCTGCCTAAAACTTCTGATCCAGACGCAGTACCTTTTACTACTGCCTATTATTTTCCTGGTACAGACGCTCCGCCAGCTAACCACATCTTGACTATCCCTCTACAAACGGTCCATTACACAATGGTCCTAGATACTATGAGTCCTCACACCGGGATTACAGTGGCTAGCCAAGCCCCCATTGGCACACCGCTTTCGCCTAGATTCACCCCAACCCTTCCACTCGGATATCATACGTTGAATGCTTCTATTCCTTCTCCTACACAAATCTCATCCGGGACTCCTGGTGTTTCCACTTCTTCTGGGCACCATCTTGTTCTCGGTTTTATTCTGAAACTTCCTCGACCCCCTTTTAGAGGACCTCTTCCATCCTCTATCGGAGGCACCGACCCTAGTGGCACCATCCCATCTTTCACACCTAATTACTAGATTCCTGTTGGTGGACAATTTCACCAAGGAGGCCAAACCCAATCCCCTTTTACAGGACAAATCCCAACTGGGACGCAACCCCCAATTGGAGGGAAACCCCCACCGACCCCACCCTATGCACAAAACATACCTCCATCCTTGGCCCAATATTGGAATTATCTTATACAACATAATCCTCACTCGACTAGGGAGAAACAGCCTCAAGCTAGCTCTGTCCTACCCCCTAGTATAGGCCAACCATATCTAGGCATGTCTAATCAAATTTGGGGCTCGAATGTTCAACCCCATGCCCATGTTCAATTGTACAACCCTATGAATTACTTGCCTCCACACCAACCACCGAATCTGCCTGGATCTTTACATTATATGCAAACTTCTTATGGTCCCACTGGTCTACTGATGGGACTCCCTCCCCAAAGTCACCAGTACCCACATGTGAATAGACAGTTACCCTTATTATCCACTCTGGACCTCCTTGATCTGTCGAGGATTTTAAATGATCTGATCTGTCACTCTCCTCAATGGCCCTCCATACCGTCCAAACTACCATCCAACATCCCTAAATTCGATGGTAAATTGGGAGAGGACCCAAATAATCATGTAATGACTTTTCACCTTTGGTGCTCATCCAACTCCTTGATGGATGACTCTATTCGTTGATGCTTTTTTCAGCGAACCCTCATAGGTTCCACCACGGAGTGGTATATAGAATTACCACGAGGCTTCTTCACTGACTTCAACACCATCGCTATGGATTTCCTCACCCACTACCAGTTACCGATCTGTTACGAAACGGGAACCGAGATTTTGAGTTCTTTCAAACAAACCAAAGCCACTCATATCTCTGATCATATTCATGAGTGGCGACGGAGACGACGTCTCATCAAACTCAAACTTCTCGATCAGTTGCTGGCAGAGTGGTTCACGAAATCATTCGTGACATCGCCATGGTTGAAGTTGTCACAGAAGAATAGGAAATCAGTTATTCTCAATACCTCGACCTCGTTTATTCACAAATGGGTACTCTTTACGACTTACTCCCTGACACACCTCATCCTTCTACTTCTGCTACTTCAACTACTCCTGCTACTTCTCATGCAGCTGACGACGTGATTGGCACTTTCCATGCCCAACCTCATTCCATCCAAACCTCTAGCCACAACCCCAAACCCATTTCTTCTAATGTTCAAAATGCTCTGTCTCCTACCCCTCCCATCGGCAAGACTTCTGAGGTAAACTCTGTTCAATCTACCCCCGCCGACAAAAATAAATCCAAAAAAGGAAAGGGTAAGAATAAGGAGGATAAAATTAATCTGCAATCTGAGAAAACCAAAACACCACATGTTGACGATAGGGATAAGCGCAAACCCTGATACCCTTGTCTTATCTGTGGTGATGATCACTACACTAAGGATTGACCACGACAAGCCAAGGTTACTAAGTTCCTTCAAGGGACCACGAAACCCCCCACTCCGACCGTATTGTCACAACCCTTTCCTTCTCAACAACAGGCCCAATTGGTCATTCATGACCAACCTTCCCCCTCCAATACATCCTATGTCTTAATGTGTATAAGTGATTCAAAGATGAATGAAATCACACTTACCACTCGAGCCAAAGATTATTCTTCCTCCAAAGAGAAGGTTGATGCAATACCTCCTTCGTTAGTCCAACCATCTCCCATGACTCCACCTACCAACGGTCCTCTTCATCGCGAACGACCGAGCCTAGATACAGTTCTTCACCCTCCCCCAAAGGGTGTTGTTCAAAAATCGGCTTTCAATCCTCATGCATGTGTTTCCCAGAACTATAGTATTGTCGAATATCTGTCCCAAGCACCGTCCACGATGTCAGCCCTCGAAGTCCTTCAGAGTTGTCCTATACAATAAAAGGCACTATTGAAAGTTATTGGTGGAATCGACCCTACGGATACGAATTTAATAATTTTTTACTTGGAAGATCACATTCCAAGGTTACCTCCTCAACTTGCATTCCAAATCCAAGTTATTGTCTCCGACAAAAACATTTGTAGAACAGTTATTGATGAGGGTGCCTCTACGTGTGTCATGTCTATTACCTGTTGGAAAGCCATCGACTCCCCTCCTTTAACCGAATCCCACAACACACTCAAAGCCTTCAATGGCTCTGGTTTTAAGCCTTACGATGTCCTCCCTTCGTTGCCTATTACGTTATAAGGCAAAACGGTCAACGTTGAAGTGGAGGTCTTCGATGCTCCCCTCAATTACAACCTTCTACTTGGCCATAGCTGAATCGATTCCATGCGTGCAATCGTGTCCACTCTTTTCCATGTCGTGTGTTTCCCACATCAAGGAAAAGTAGTTACCGTAGACCAATTGGCCTTCTTTCACTCTGATGCACGTACCGGCAATGTACCTTTCATTGCAAAAACCCTCCATGGATATGAGAACATCGGTGTGGGTCTTCTTAAAGATTCCTCTTTGATGGGTACTTTCCCCATTCCACCACTCGATGTTCCACATCCATTTGTAGCCTCGATCAACATGATCTCCACCTCTGTTCACGGAACCCCTGTGTCTTACGACCCATGGATGGTACCCAACCCCGATGATCATCTTCGTTATGGCGACGAAATTCCTTTGAGTCTGGTCGAATCCACTTATCAAGCCATTCCATCAGCAACCCCCTCTCTTGGTGATTTATCTCCAGATCCATTCCGCGTCATTTTTCCTATAGACGATATGATTGTGTTTGTTATGTCCATGGAAGATACCCCTTGGGATGTTGGACATCATCGTTCCATCCTCTTCTTGGAACAACGCACCATCGAGGGTTACCAATGAATCTCAACCTCATCAACCGTTTTCATCATTTATACCATTCCTGAGTCTACACATGATATGTTCTATGAAGGGAACTTAAGTAATATCTCACCCACCGTCCCCCTCGACATATCCATCAAACCTGGAGTTGTCGAAAGTGTGCATATCAGAGCTTTGTGTTCCCATGATGAAGTTGTCACCTACAAGTATCTTTTCCAAGAATTTTGTGACGTCTTCGCATGGAGCTATGAAGAAATTCCCAGGACTGACCCCAACATTGTGGTACATGAGATTAAGACATACAGGAGTGCTAAACCCGTCCGGCAACAACTTTGTCTGGTCCACCCACGTAAAGAAGCCGCTATCAAGCTTGAAGTTGAGAAACTTCTCAAAGCTGACTTTATTTGCCCTGTGGCTCTAACTGACTGGATTTCCAATCTTGTTTCAATTGACAAGAAATAAGGCACAATCCACGTGTGCGTTGATTATAGAGACATTAACAAAGCTTGTCCTAAAGACAACTTTCCTACCCCCTTCGTTGACTAGATCATCGACAATTGTCCCGGAAGTGAAATCTTCTCTCTCATGGATGGTTTTTCCGGATATAATCAAATCAATATCGTTCTCGCGGACCAACATAAGACCGCTTTTATTTGTCCTTGGGGCATTTTCACCCACCAAAAACTTCCATTTGGTTTAAAGAATGCCGACGCAACTTTTCAACGTGCTATGTCTTATGCCTTTCACGATATAAAGCACATCGTGCAGCCATATCTAGATGACTTACCCGCTCTTTACATGCACCATGTAGATCATCCAATACACCTCCACGCCATTTTCCTTCGATGTCGATTTTACCATATACGCTTGAATCCCCACAAATGTGTTTTTTGCATAGAATCCGACCGACTTCTGGTCTTTATTGTTTCACATCAAGGGATCAGGGTAGATCCTTTGAAGGTCGAGGTGATTCTCAATCTTCCTCCTCCTTCCTCACTATGCCAGTTACAAAGTTTGCAAGGGAAGGCAAACTTTCTTCATCATTTCATCCCGAACTATGTTGAGCTAACTCTTGGATTTACGCGACTGCTCAAGAAAGGTTCTGAGTTCATATGGGATACCACTGCCAATAAATCTTTTGAAGCCTTGAAACTGTCTTTGACACGTACCCCACTGCTCTTCCCACCTGATTACAATCGGGATTGTTTCCTTTACCTCGCAGCCTCGGACTATACCATCGCTATGGTTCTCATTCAGGAGGATGATTCTCATGACGAACATGTCATCTATTACTTGAGTCAGAGCCTCACGACTACCGAAACCAAATATTTACATGTTGAAAAACTGGCCTTGGCAGCCGTCCAAGTTGTTCAACATTTCTGGCACTATATCCTTTCTCTCAAGATTACAGTAATTTCTAACTACAACCCTATGCAACACATTCTTACACACCAATTGCTAGGGGGAAAATACTCCAAATGGATCGTAATACTCTAGGAGTTTGACTTAGAATTCAAACGCGCTAAGTCCAAGAAATCCTTGGTTTTTTCCAAGTTGATATGTGACCTTCCCTACTCTGAGACGGAAAATGTAGCAGTAGATTCATTACCCGATGAATCTCTTTTCCTTATTAGTTCTGATGACCTTTGGTATGGAGATATCATCATATATCTCCAGACCCAGACTTTCCGGCCCAATTTGTCTAGCACTGACCGTCATCAAATACGCTACCAAGCCCGTCAATATATTATTCTCGGTGATACTCTTTATCGTCGTGGGATTGACTTCATTTTTCGACGCGGCCTCACATTTGAAGAAGCTGAGAAATCCCTAAATGACTGCCATTTTGGAGCCTGTGGTGGTCACATGTCTGGGTATGCTACTACCCAGAAGATCTTACGAGAGAGGTATTTTGGGCCTTCTTTATTCAATGATTGTATAGTTTTCGTCCAAAAATGCCATGCTTGCCAAACCTACAACAATAAAATATGATCACACCCTGCTCCTCTACACCCTGTGGTCTCTGTTGGTCCTTTTTCGAAATGGGGTATCGATTTCATGACATGTCACCCTCACTCGGTTGGGGGGCATGGTTACATTATTGTAGCCATAGATTATGTTACGAAATGGGCCGAGGCGATGCCAACATTCGACAATACCGGAAGGACTGCATCATTATTTATATTCAATCACATAATTGCTCAGTTTGGTGTTCCTCAATCTATCGTTACTGACCACGGTAGCCACTTTAGAAACTTCATGATGTCCGAACTCACTGAAAAGTTGGTTCTTCACCATGAAAACTCAACACCCTATTACCCACAAGCCAACTGCCAAGTTGAAGCAATAAACAAAATCCTCATTACCATGCTTCGATGAATGATAGGGATTCACAAAACGAGTTGGCACACAATGTTGTTTTCAGCATTGTGGGCTTACCGGACATCCGTTAAGTCTTCTACCGGGTTTACACCATTCTAGTTAATCTATGGTCCAGAAGCCATCTTTCTTATTGAATGTGAGATACCCTCCCTAAAACTAGCCGTCAAACTTCTACCAAACACTTCTGTCGAAGAAGAACGTATGTTGTATCTCATGCAATTAAATGAAACCCGTTGTGATGCCACCCTAGTTATAGAAGCCCAGAAGAAACGCGTCAAAACCCAATAAGACAAACACGTCAAGCCACGCATTTTCTCCGAAGGCAATCTGGTTCTCCTTTATGAACAAGATCGGGATATGCTAGGAGCTGGAAAATTTGAAGCTATGTGGCGAGGTCCTTATATCGTTAGACAAGTTTTGGAGAAAGGAGCTTATGAGTTAGTGGACTATGATGGTATCCCTTTGAGTGAACCCAGAAATGGGTTGTACTTAAAGAAGTACTATGCTTAAGATCACATGTGCATGAGTGCTTGTATTTTATTGTATCATATATTTTGTGTGCTTTTTCGTTATTTGGCCTCTGCCATCGATCACTTATCTTGCGCTGTGTTTGGTTTCCAGATGTCAGAGTCTTCGTCACCCCACATTGGCTTCGCCGATGGCGCTATCCGTAGTACTCAGAACCTTTCTTCTGTTGCATGGGCAATTTACGCCCCTACAAACGAACTTATCAGTCTACGAGTTGTGTGCCTTGGTCGTGCGACCAATAATATTGCAGAATATAGCGTCGTCATCGAATTGTTGATTGATGTTATTTCACTTGGTATCCACCACCTGGTTATATGACTCGATTCGTATCTAGTAGTACTACAGTTAAGTAACGTCTATGCTATCCGAAGTGCTACTTTATTACGGGTATATTTACGAATTCGCCTCTTGGATATTTTGATTATATCGAATATCAGCACATTCCTAGATGTCTAAATACATTGACTGATGCATTAGCTAACTATGTGTTAGATAGACATTTGGGACATTTATAAACCAATCACACATCACATGTATAACACAACACAAAATAAGTCGGTAGAAGCCGTATATATGTATATAATGATCAAATTGTTTTACAAAAAGTTTCTGTCCAATGATCAAAATCTCAAAATATGAAACCCATAGCTTCTACAAAGTAGCGTTACGGATGACGCTCACGATAACACACAACTACTTAGGCTACCCTACAAAGCAGTCGACTGAGAGACTCGGACACGCCCACAGTATGGCGCTCGTAACGTCTCAAAATCTCCCCAATAGCAATATTTGGGACGTCCACGATCAACCCCTCCAAGTTTTGCTCCACTACCTCGTAGTCTTCGGCATCCCATCTCGCCACTAGAGCTACCTCTCCTCATCGTTGAATGGGAGACGTTCCTGGAGGTCGATATGACCCCACATCTGTGTCATCAAAAAGAGATTTTTTTATTAGTTCTTGGATAAACATAAAAACATTTCATATGATAAAATTTACAAAAACATTTAAAAAGAAAAAAATGTGTACTTCTTACCTAAGTCACCCCATTGAGCATCCTCAGGCAGGGCCAAATCCGGATCCCCTCGGAAATCCAAACCAGCATATACGTAGTCATCAATCATTAGCATCTGGGCCCTCAACCATTCAAAAAATGAATCATTATACTTGATTATAGGCCCTGCTACATGTCGATCCATGAGGTTGCACCACCTCAGCATCCTCGGATCCTGTGGAGCCAGTAAACCCCAATCAACCTGTAATCGTAGCAGTGGGACCCTCTTGAGGAAGAATGACACCAAAAGTGATCTGTACCCAAACTGCTTCAAGTCACCCTTTCTGCACTTCCTCAATTGCCTCTTCATACTATGAAGAATTGCATCCGACCAGTTGAAGCCCCGAAGCCTTGTGCACTCTATGGCATAGTGGAAATAGCTCTGAAGAGCCATCTGGGGAGCCGCACTCCCAGCCCTGCATGCAATAGTAAACAATATGGTTCGTAAGGTCAAATCTTGGACCCCCCAAATGGAAACCCTACCCTTGCTTCTCTCTGCCTCGGGAACACAATACTGGCGACAATACTCACTCATAGGGAGCCTGTCGCCTCTGCCTCCAGTCAAAGTAGCATGGTATCCACGTCGTGGCAACCCTGTTAGAAAATAGATATCCTTGATATCTAAGGTCAATGTATGGACTCCCATGTGAAATAAATGTTGGTCCACGTCCCACATGTGGACCAGGTATTCCAACAACCTGAGTTGGGCTCTCATGCCCGGAATCCTGAAAAATTTCAATAGCCCACAGTCCCGGAGGGCAGCGACTGTACCCGGGTCATTCTCGGCAATGGAATCATCCTCCTCATGTTCCCTTTCTCTCCATTCCAACATTTTGATGGTCAAACACCTGCAAAAGATCCATGAGAGGGAAGTCAACAACTTGTTTTAAACTCTTGCATAATTTTTATTGAGCAAAATCTTACTTCAAAATCCATTTTTCAGCCCCTGCAGGTGAGCCTTTTGCACATTGCGAGATTCTCGCAGGTGCCCTGAAATCCACCTGCGAGAATCCTATATTCTTGCAGGTCCCGCATGGCCCATCTGCGAGAATACTTGGGTGCATTTTCCGACCCTAAAATGGACTCAAAACCCAAAAAATCGCCAATAAAAACTAAAAATAAACCATGGAAAAGTTAGAGAATCGAGAGATTACCTCGTTGGCTGAGACGGTTCTCCGAATGATCGCTTGTGCCTCCCACAACCGAGCAAATAAATTTGGGGGAAAATGAGGTGTGTTGGACAAGTTTTTGGCAAAATCACAATGAAATAGTAACAATCCCTTTTTACCCATATTAATTCACTTTTTACTATTTTTGTTGATTTTTTATATTATTTTTATTACTTTGTCTATAAAACCTAATACCTTAATAGCCTTGTGAGTGTGGTTTTTTGTAGATATCGCGACTTCGAAGTCCAAATGAGGGGGTACGGGTGTTTTTTATTTTGTCGCATGTACGACTACTTTTTTATGGCTTTTTAGAAAAAGCCTCGAGCTCAGTCTTTGTTCGTTCTCGCGCTCGAAAATATATGAGAACGTAACCGAGTATATTTTTTCTCGTCTTTTCATGCTCGTCATGGTAACACGAAAACCATGAACGTTAAGGAGTATCCTTTAAGCTCTTTTCACGCTCCATAAAAACAAAAAGATGGTCGAGCGATCTTGTTCTTTTCACGCTCGTTAAAGTATTTGAAAAAAAGTTCGACGGACGATAGTTTATCACTTTTTCGGTCTCGTCGAACTCTTTTATGAAAAAGGAACTGGGAGAGTTCTCTTTAAGTGTTTTTTAGACTCTCAAAACATGAAAAACCCCTAAGTTTTCTATCCTTGGACTCGTTAAAGAAACATCGAAAGATCCGCAATGGGACCGAATCACTCCTTCCTAGGGTTCGTTAAATATACTCTGAGGGACTCATCCGAAAGATGAGCTTATATCAACAAGCATATGTTATCATCCTCAAGCTTGTGTAAAAATAAAGAGGTACTCACCAGAAATGGTGGGGGAAATTTTGGGAAAGGGATGTGTTTTTGTATTCATATTAATGGTAGTAAGCGTCGTTCTTGAACATGACACCCCCTATTTGTCACTTGAATCCGGGTTGGGAAATCCATTTGCCTCTCGTTCGACTTGCTACAAGGTCATATCTTGGGTCATCTTTGAGTCAGTTCTTCCAAGTCCTTGGTTGTCTCGTTCATATGTTCAAGAGAAGTTCACATGAGACCTCTATTGATTCAACCATCTGTAGTTGTCCATTCTTACTATGTCGGCCTTCCCTGTGTCCATTTCGACCCGTATTCATACTTTGTTTCATCCTCAAAATATGTTACTTATTTCATGTCATTGATGGGGGATACATCAAGGCCCTCCTGTGATGAGTCTAGTTCCGTTGACTCCAACTCATTATCCAGAAATGAGACTTAGAAATCATTTAGTACCTTGGAACTTGCATTCCTTAATGGCAGGTCTCTTTGCTTTCGACAGGGGTTTCACATCATTGATCCCTGATCGAGAGATTCCACCGAGTGATCAACTTCAGCCCATGCATTCACATTCGTTCATATTGTACTTTGGTACCTTAGGAGTCATTGACATCAATAGTGATTTCCCTCGCACTTGTTAATGGTTTTCATCCATGACCGGTAATCAAGTGGTTTCTGCCATGTTCGGCTTCAACACATGTAATCACATGGCCATATTCGTACTTTCAGGTGATGGGATTGAAGACCCTAGGTCTCATCTTTTTTATCCAGGCTGGGATGGAGTATGTATGATTTGTATCGGCACATAGATCCATTTTGTATGTCATGTGGCTATGTCATCTTAATTCAAGTCTTCTTGCATAGATCCACAATGTATTCTTGGTGGCTATGTAGCGTTTTGACGGCATGGATCCACGGTGTATGATTGGTGGCCATGACCTACATTTATGATTCCATTCATTTGTGATCTGAGCATGGGAATTCCTACCTCAGAACTGGTATTATATTCTGCAGATGCTTGGTTGTTTACAGGTTTCTGATTAAGTGTGCTCCTTGTTTCTGACACACACACGCATTTTACAAAGTATTTTGGTTGTCACAAGTTCCAGCCTCATACTTTGGGGGGCATTCTATTACACATGATTTTGGTCACTCTGGTGATGTCTCTACAAGTGATGTATTCAGGCT
>SNQJ01S0171896.1:0-20481 GCA_010110895.2 Picea sitchensis
ACAAAGTGGAATTATGGTGTGTACACTAAATGTGGTGCACAACATAAAAATTTGTGTGCATTGAATATAGGTGCACAATATAAAATCTATGTGCACTAAATATTGGAGCATGGTATAAAATTTTCACACACTAGAAGTGGGTGCGTGATGCAGAAGTTGAACACACTAGAAGTTGGTGTGCATTGCAGAAGTGGCATGCACTAGATGTTAGTGCGTAAGTTTGGAAGTCACACACACTAGATGTTGGTGTGCAATGTGGAAGTCATGCACACTAGATGGTGGTGCACGATGTCAAATTCATGTTCACTAGATATTGGTGCATGGTGCATAAGTTGTGTGGACTAGATATTAGTACGTAGTATAAAATTTTGCGCAATAAACATTGGTTCATGGTATAAAAAGATGCACGCACCAGAAATTTATGCACAGTGTAAAAGCTATGTGCATTGATTATGGGTGTGCAATGCATGTGCTACATTTTGGCGATGCACATATAGAAATTTATCATGCTGAATAAGGGTGCATAATTCATCACTGGTGTATGCGAAGTCAATTTGGCAGTCTCATAGAAGAAAACCAATGATTTTCCGCAAAACGTTTTGCATTTTGAAGGTCATAATCTTGCGCAACATTTTTGAGTGCCTAAACAACATTTTTACGAGTTTTAGTTTTAGATAATGTAAGCATTGTAGGAACCACATAGGGTGTTTTTAGATTAAATTATAGAGATTAGAAAGATATTTCTAATGGTGTAAACCATTTGTCAAACAAAGCTATTATGAGGAAGTTACATGCCAAATAGTGGAGGGTAAAATTGTAACCCAATTAACTTCTAAGGGCCATAAATTTATTCTCTAGAATCATATTGGGGAACAAGAGAAGTATATGGAAACATATTGAGTGATATAAGACATCTATGGAGAAAGATTCAAAATCCAGGCACCTAAAATGTATAAGAGGACATAAAAGGTACATGTAGCATTCAGGGCTAAAATATTAATTGGCCTAAAACTTCAACATGATGTAACTAGCATCCTGAAGCTCGGATGAGGGAAAAAATTAATGTATAAAATACGGTCATTAAGGAAACTAGTTGAGCTCCTATCAAATTTCCAAAGGAGTAGGTGCAAGGATGCATAATCCCAGTTAAAAATTGCATCCGGTAAAAAGGAATATTTGGGTAAATTCAAATGACCATAACTTTCTGCTTAAGACTCATAATTGAGCAAGGGAGAAATCAATGGAAAGGTATCAGATAGAGGAGTCCAATAATTCACCAAGAGACTTGAATTGGGTAGTTAAAATCATAAGGAATCCAAACAAAATATTCTGAAGCGCTTATGGTACAAAATTTTGCATAGCTTTCATGAATTTGTTAAATTAGTTAGCCTAGCAAATCCTATTTCCTACACATTTTGTAGAATTAAAAACAATTATATCATAACATGATAAACATAAAGATCAAAATCATGGAATATGCATATCGAACCTACAACCATGAGGACGAATTTAGAGGGTTGAATGTCAATATGAGTAATTTGGGTACAACATCCAATGGGCATATAGAAGGAAAATAAGAGAGCATGAACTTGGTAGAGACCATAAAGGGTCTGCAAAAATATGTCCAATGCTATAAATATGATAATGAGAGGCTTATGAAAGCCAAGGAGCAGAAATAGGGCTTCAATATCAAATTGATGCAGAGCTTGGATATAATAGAGAAGAAAATGGATAATGAGGCAGAGTCAAGCCAGTCAAGGAGTCATAGGCCTCATGATAAAAGAAGAGGAAAAATAAGTGATGATAAGAATCATCACCACTCACCAAGAATTCATTTAGGAGAGTGAAAAAAATTTCAACTCCATCTCCTATTAGAAAGAATAAGAGAAGGAATGGGGTGGATGAACTATAGGGAGAAATAAATAAGATCAAGCCTCCTACCTTTGATGGTGAGCACAAGAAAGATGAGGATGTAGAGACTTGGATGTTGGGCATGATGAATTACTTTCAGCTACATAATTAATATTCATATGTAGAAGGGAGAATTTCCATGTACCAACTCAAGGGAAAAGTATCAATGTGGTTGGACCAGTTTGTGCAAGTGCAACACATTGATGAGAAGAAGGTTACTTGGAGGGAGTTCAAAAGGTATTTACAAAAGAAATACTTAACCAAACATTACTATGATAACAAAATCAAGGATTTCTTTGAACTCAAGTTTTGGATTATAACCATAGATGAGTATGAAAGGCGATTCTTAGAGCTATTGAAATATGTTTCTTTCATCAAAGATGAACAGGTTAAGATTCAATGGTACTTAAGTGGGCTTCCATCATTTATCGGTGATAAGATACAATATGATGATCCAAATACACTGGAGGAAACCATAAGTAGAGATAAATTCCTCTATGATTAGCATAAAGGAAGATCAAACTTCCAAAAATATTGGGAAGACAAGAAGAAAGGCAAGATAGAGCAGAGGAAGAAGGGGACCATGTTGGCATGTTTTACAGGTAGTGTATTCTTGTCATTGATGGCAAGTAAAACAACAATGATGGCTTAAGTACATGAAGAATGTGTCAGGCGGCCACCAAAATTATTTTGGAAGATGCAACAGAGCAAGCTCGATAAGATCAGAAGAGATAGTGCAGAGTATGCATGTTTGTCATTGATGGCAAAGATCATGATCAGTAGTGCAACGATAATGGTATGGCAATGGAAAGTTCAACAATGAAGAGCAATAGTGATCGTTGGATCCCATTTAGATTTCCCGATGACTGTCGAATCATCAAGATTGTGGACCATTGATTTGACTCCATTTCGGAGTTTCAGATACCGGGAATTGGAGGAGTCAAGAGTCGAGACTCTTCATCACAGGAGTCCTGAAGTTACGAAATGAGAAATGCCGAAATCCTGAAACAATCACATCAACAAAGACTCCATTTCGGAGTTTCGGATACTGGGAGTTGGAGGAGTCCAGAGTCGAGACTCTTCATCATAGGAGTCCCAAAGTTGCAAAATGAGAAACGCCGAAATCCTAAAACAGGCACAACGAAGGCTCGTGAATTTGTGAAATGATCCTAGCCATTGAAGCTAGAGGACACATGGCAAAAGATTGGCATTTCACTGACTGAAAGGTCAAAGGAAGGAATGATCTAACCTCTCTAACTCTCGATATGCGAAATTGCAAAATAATCTTAGCCGTCGGATCGAGGATTGATCTGGACCGTTGATCAGACATGATGAAGGCCCATAAAGTTTCAAAATCACGATAAGATCTGGACCGTTGGGTCCATAGGACATGTGGCAAAAGATTGTCTGTTCGCTGACTGTAAAGTCAAAGGAACGGGGTTCCCTAACCTCTTGAACTCGCGATATGCGAAATCGCAAAATGACAAAATGCGAAATTGTGAAACACCGAAATACCTTTAGATCATTTTAGGATTCATGACTTGGAGTGTTGAAACACTTCATCACAGAAATGTCGAAACGCCAAAATACCTTCAGATCATTTCGGGGTTCATGACTTGGAGTGTCGAAACACTTCATCACAAAAATGTCGAAATGCCAAAATGTGTTTTCGAATAAGGTTGTGGTCACAGCCAGTGGTCACATCTGTGGAATATGGAGGAAGGAACTAGTGCAACCAAGATCCTTTTCAGTGATTGCGACTTGGAGTGTCGAGACCCTTCATCATCGGAATGTTGAAATCTGAAATTACGAAAGTGATTTATGGATAAGTACTTGGTCACCACCGGTGGTCACATTGTCAAAGAGCTGTAGAAAAGAGCTCGAAGAGACAAGCTCCATTTCAGAGTTTTGGACATGGAGAGTCGAGACGACTCTTCACAGAATCACCGAAACGTGAAATGAAAAATGTGTGTTCAGAATTGGCCCCTGGTCATAACCTATGGTCACATCAATGAAGGATCAAGGGAGGAGATAGCACGAAGCTAATATCCATTTCGGAGATCGCAACTTGGAGAGTCGAGATGCCTCACAACACAGGAATGCCAGAATGCCGAAATGCCGAAATGCGAAATGGCGAAATAAACGCAAGACCTTGCGGATTTAATCCAATGGTGTTGGTTATTTGAGCATCTGATCAAAGGGATATTGTTGATCTTCATGATTAATTATTCAGTTACGATTCAGTTAGTAGAACCAAATCATGCTTCTTGGATGGTTGGCACTTCAGTTGCTGAAGCGTTGTTCTAGGGTTTTGAGGAGTAACTAAAGGGGTTATAGTGTATAAAAGAAACATGCAGTGAGTGTGTGTGGTTGGATGTTCTGACTGAAAAATGAGTTGAACTGTAGAAAAGTAAAATTACAGTATGCGTAGTGTGAAGAAAGCTCAGAGATAAGGAACAAAAGCTGAACAGAGGAGAAAGAGTGAAGAGAGAAGAATGTGCACAAATCAAAGAGCATGATAAAGAACAGATAGAAAGAGACATCAAGTCAAGCCAAGTATGAACAAGAGAAGAAGAATAGTGTAGCAGAGAAGAATTGCAAAACAATGAAGAAGTGGTAAGAATTGATTTATCTGTGTTGTTTGTTATTCAATCATTTATTTGTAATAAAAGTGGTAGGGAGGTGCTAGGGAGGACTGTTGTCCTCTGAGGTTCAAGTGGGTGCTTGAACACAGGGAGTTGTAGCTTCCATCTGGTTGCAGCCAGAGAAAACAGGGTGGCAGGGTGGTGCAAGGGAGAACTGTTGTTCTCTGTTTTACAGGTTGGTGCCTATGTGACTGGAAGTTGGTGCTTCCATCCAGTTGGTGATGGAACACTTAGGGAGTTGTTTCTTCCTTCTAGTGGGTGCTAGAGAAATTAGGGAGTTGGTGCTTCCTTTTAGTGGGTGCTAGAGAAAACTTCTAGTGGGTGCTAGAGAAACTATGGAGTTGGTGCTTCCTTGTAGTGGGTGCTAGAGAAACCAGGGAGTTGGTGCTTCCTTCTATTGGGTGCTAGAAGAAAGCTAGGAGTTGGTGCTTCCTTCTAGTAGGTGATAAACCAGAGTTAGTGCTCGACAGTTGCGACTTCAAAATAGAGGTTGTAGCCTCACAATGAGTTAGACTCATATGTATGATAATGTCTGAGAATGTAAATATTACTTATCATACCAAGAAGAGGTTTTACCCTTTATGGGTTTCCTCACGGGGAAATATGCAATGTATGTTTCATGTGTGTGTGATGTTGAATGTTCTATTGCTTACCTCCACTGGATTATTATTGTGAGTGTCATTAAGTTCTCTGCAAAGAGTTTAAAATAGCATAATTGTTTAAAAACACAGTGGCACAATTGATTCACCACCCCCTCTGAGTTGTCCAACAATTGGTATCCGAGTGAGTTCCTTTTATCTAAAAGAGTAGATTTGTAAGCTTAAACATGACAAGTCATGGAAGGGACTTCAACCACTAAGCCTCCTCTGTTTGATGGAACAAATTTTGCCTTTAGGAAGGTTAGAATGAGAACATACCTAATGTCATTAGGAGCTGATGTATGGAGGATGTAGTAGTAGAGGATGGATACATTAAGCCTGTTGTGCTAGCTTCAAGGATGATAAGTTAAATTTAGATTTAATGCTAAGGGAATGAGTGCTATCTTGAATGGACTTGCAGTAGCCAAGTTTGTAAAGGTGATGCATCTTCAAGCATGAAAGAAATGTGGGGATAAACTTATTGAGAAGCTATGAAGGAAATGAGAAAGTAAAAGATGCCAAACTTCAAACATTTAGGTTGAAGTTTGAACAACAAATATGAATGAGATGAAACAGTTAGCAAGTATTTTTAAGAGTTGAAGAACTTGTAGATACCATGAAGAGGGTCTTGGTGAGAAAGATTGAAGAATCGATTTTAAGGATTCGGAGGAAGATTTTAAGATCTTTGCTTGATAAATTTAATCAAAAGTCTCTGCAATAGAACAATGATCTTAAAAAACTGTCCATTGATCAACTCCTAGGAACTTTAACTACATATGAAATGAGAATCAACAGATAAATCCATTACTAGAAGTATCTTTTTAAGCGGAACAAGGATCTTAATTGGTTAGATGATATTGAGAAAAATTTGTGAGAAGGTTAAAAGGTGAGGAAATAGAACCTTCCTCAAATGTTTTAACTTTCTGGTAAAAGATGAGTCCTTCAAATAGTGTCCACACAAGAAGAAGGACGGGAACTCTGTGAGAAGGTGAAGATAAGTACAAATCTAAAAGATTTGATAGAAAGAAAGTTTATGTGTAAACGATGACTCCTCAAAAGACACCAATAGTGAATCTTCCTATGAAGATAAGGTAAATGATTCATGCTTATGGCCAAAGAGGATTATGATTATAAAATCATAGAAATTGATGATAATGATGAAGAAGATATGGTTGACATGAAAGGAGAAGCGTGCCAGGAAGAAGATGTGATTTCGGAAATTAGAGCGAGAGAAAGCAAAACAATTGTTGTCCTGATTGAGAAATAAAAGTAAAACAACTGATGAATACTTTACTTTTTATAAAAATTGGAATTAGAAGAACAAAATAAAATTAGGGACATTCTAAAAAAACAGTTGCTCCCGAAAAGAATGCAATATGAAGCCCTGGAAGAAAGAAGTAGTGAAAACTAGGAAAGAGTTGGAGAAGTTTTCAAGCCTTGTATCATCAAAATCTATCAAGTATCAAAACCTCAAAAGGATTATACACCGTGCGAATCAACAAAATAAATCCAAAGTTGAAGAAATAGGTTTGGGTTATGAAGAGGATCAATTAGTGGTCAACCAAGAAACAAAAAAACCCATCAAGTTTTCCAAATCTACAAGCCAATGAAGTGACAACAAACACAGAAACAGGAAGATAATCCTTGACCCGAGGAGGAGTAAGAAAAAGGTACCGAGGCAGATACGTAGAACATGAAAAATAAAACACTCCACTGCTCAAAGGAAATCATCGGCTAGGAAAATCGATTTTCTCGAAGACAACCATTTTCGGTACAAGGATTTTCTATGGATATTGTTTTTCTACATTTCTAACTTTGGTCCTAAAGTTGTAAATTGTTCTTTAAGAATTTAGATATGAACAAACAAGACATTCCAGGTATAGATATACCACAACAATGAATGAGACACCCAAGTAAAAGACCTCCATGATTTCAAATCACTTGATGGCTAGGAAAAGGACACAGGTTAAGAATAACAGTCGTTTTGACTCTTTAATCAACTTGAACAAGATACTACATCTATCATAACTATGGACATAAAGTTGTTGATTGTGGCTTAAAGAAACTATAAATCAGATTTGAATTCCTCTACAAAAAATGTCAAGGTTTGGAAGAAAGAAAGAAAGTGACAAGCGTATAGTTGGTATTTATTAGAGCTCAAGACAAAATGCTCTTGGAATATAGGCAGTAGATGTTCCAACATGATTGGAGAAAAGGATAGGCTTATTCATGAAAAATCAAATAGGAAATGTGATACTTGAAAATGATGAACAGCGAGGAGGTAAAAGAAACAAGGATAAGGATGGTGAGTTTAAGTAATGAAAAAAGAGATTCTCGGGATAGTCTACCACTATAGATGGGATGAAACATAATTTTCTCAATGTAAAGTCAAATGTGTGATAGAGGATGTAAAGAGGTGGTCCTTTCAAAAGACTATAAGATAAAGTTTTGAAAACTCGGGACAAGTGGTGGCTAAAAGAATAAGGGCAGAACAATGTTGATAAGATCCTCCCACAAGTAAAGAAGAGACACAGATACAATAAAAGAAGGTTCAGTTAGCATCTATCCCATAAAAGAAGCAGAAGAAGAAAATCATCATAAGATGCATTTGAAGTTTTGAATGTTGAAAAGTCAAACACCCAAAGCAAGTTCTTAAATATCTCCTTGACCTGGATAGCTCTTGGATAGTCAGAGATCAACAAATGACAAATCACGGTATTAGATACAACACAAGGGAAAAGTGGTACTCTAGAGCTTTGATACATGTCCTTGTCATTTGAAAAAGAAAAATGAATTAGAAATTGGTTGTAGCCAGGTTTTCTTGTGATTGAATATGCTCATAAAATCCTTGATTGTATGCATCATGGAAGAAAAAATGAAATTGATAATAAGTCAGTGAAATCATTCGGGATATCAAGGGTTGTTTAGAAAGAAATCTGAGCTACAATTCATTGAATGTTTAGTGAGACAACAACATCTCCAACAACAGCATTTTGTTTTACAAAATGATATGCATGAAAATCTATAGAGATAACAAGAGGAAAAGACCTTGTCAAGGAAAGATAACCTTTTAGGAACAAAGGGGGAGAGTAGTCAGAAATAGAGAGAGATCATATTGACATGGGGATTCATTCAGTTATGACAAGCAAAGGTTGGTGAAGGAGTCCTAGAGAGGTGAGGAATTTTGAGTATTCTACAAAGGATATGGCGAGAGAATTTGGTGAAACCAGGGTCCAAGAATGGAAGGAGAAGACTCTAGATTTAGATACAAATATTCTGAGCCTCAAATAAGAAGAGTCCATCATTGGGGGATTTGTGTTGGTTTAATATCTAATACCTCTAAAAATCTTGCAACAGCTTAGCGGGGGCATGTGTTCTTTGACATTGATGTCAAAGGAGAAAAAAAGAACAGGTTCGGGTGCCTTTGTTGCCATCAATGCAAGAGGAGGAGATTGTTGGCATGTTTTACTGACAACGCATGCTTGTCATTGATAGCAAATTACAACAATAACCGATAAACTAGTACAGAGAAGAATGTGCTAAGGCGAGGAGCAGAAATATTTTAGGAAGGTACAATAGAAAGCTTGATAAGATTAGAAAGAGATAGTGTAGAGTATCGTGTTTGTCATTGATAGCAAAGATCATGATCTTTCTTATGATGATAATATGGCAATGGCAAGTTCAATAGTGAAGAGAAATAATGATCATCGGATCCCATTCAGAATTCCGATGGTTGTCGAATCATCCAATATTGTGAATAGTTAGGTCGACTCCATTTTAAGGAGTTCGGATCTTAGGGAGTTGGAGGAGTCAGAGAGTTGAACTCTTCATGCAGGAGTCGAAATTAATCTGAAAGCATGAAATCTGAAACATGCACATCAACAAGACTCCATTTTGGAGTTTCAAATAACGAGAGTTGGAGGAGTCAAAATGAGACTCTTCATCACAAAGTCTAGAAGTTCTTGAAATGCAAAATATGAAATCCCAGCTTGAGCCTCCCGCAGAAGGCTTGTGGTGTGAAATGATCTGGCCGTTGAAGCCGAGAGGACACATTAGTGAGTGGCATTTCCAGCGGTAGAAAGGTCAAAGGAAGAATTCTCTAACCTCTCTAACTCACGATATGCAAAATCACAATGTCCTAACCGGATCAGTTGTCTGGACCATTCATCGAACACGACAAAGGCCCATAAGTTTGAAATCAAAGATAAAGATATTGGGTCCATAGAGACCTATGTGAAAAATGGTCATTTCCTTGTTGGAAGAATCAAAGAATGAGGTTCCCCTAACCTCACCGAACTCACGATATCTTGAAATCGTGAAATGCCAAAATGTAAAATTACAAAGCAATAAAATACCTTCAAATCATTTTGGGGTTTGTGACTTAGAGTATTGAAACACTTCATTACGAGAAATCTTGGCTTGAAATATTGAGATCATTTTGGGGTTGTGACTTGGAGTGTCGACACTTCATCGCAATGCAATGTGGAAATGTGTTTCAGATAAGGCTATGGTCATAGCTATTGGTCACATCTGGGAAAGATGGAGGAAGGAGCTAGTGCAACAAAGCTCAATTTAGATTGATTGAGACTTGGAGTGTCGAGACCTTTCATCATAGGAATGCCAAATGCGAAATTCTGGCGCTTTGTGGACAAAAGCTTGGTCACCTTGAGTAGTCACATCATCAAAAGGCTGATGAAGAGCTCGAAGAGACAACCTCCATTTGGAGTTTGGGACATGGAAGTTGAGGCAGCTCTTCCTGGAAATCCCGAAACATGAAATGCAAAATGCGTGTTTAGAATTGGACCCTTTTCATAACCTATGGTCACATCGGTGAAGGCTCAAGGGAGGAGCTAGCATGAATATAATCATTTGAGGAATCGTGACTTGGAAGTCGAGAGATGCCTCTAACTTCCTGAGAATGCCGGAATACTGCAAAATAACAAATGCAAAATGGTGAAATAAATGCAAGACCCTGTGTATTTAATCCAACGGTGTTGATTAAATATACATTATGATCGAAGGGTTGTTGTTGATCTTCATGATTAATTGTTGATTACAATTCATTTTGGCAAAGACAAATCATGGGTCTTGGATGGTTAGCGTTCGGTCTTGAAAAGTTTTTCTGAGTTTTGAGAATATAGAAGGGATTGTAGTGTATAAAAACATCACAGTATTTGTGGTTGTTATTACGGTGAAAATGAGTTGAAGCTGTAGAAAAATAAAATTACAACAACCATAGTGTGAAGAAAGCTCGAGGAGATAAAGAACAAAGGAAAAGGTGAAGAAGTCGAGAATGTGCACATAACAAAGGCATGAGAAATAGCGGATAGAAAGAGGCGACAAAGTCAAGCCAAGTATGAACAAGAGTAGAAGAATAGTGTAGCAAAGAAGAATTGGCAAACAGTGAAGAAGTGGTAGAATTGATTTATCTATGTTGTTGTTATTCAATCATTTATTTGTAATAAGGGTGGTAGGGAGGTGCTAGGGAGGCCATTTGTCCTTAGAGGTTCAAGTGGGTTCTTGAACAAAGGGAGTTGTAACTTCCATCGGGTTGCGGCCAGAGAGCAGTGTGATGGTGCAAGGGAGAAGCTGTTGTTATTTGTTTACAGTTTGGTTTCTGGTGAAATTTGGAAGTTGGTGCTTCCATCAGGTTAGTCTTCCGGAACACTTAGGAGTTGTTGCTCTTCTAGTGGGTGCTATAGAAACTAGGAGTTGGTGCTTCCTTCTAGTAGGTGCTAGAGAAACCCGGGGAGTTAGTGCTTCCTTCTAGTGGGTTACTAGAAAACAGGGGAGTTGGTTCTTCCTTCTAGTGAGTGCTAGAGAAACAGGGGAGTTGGTGCTTCAGCTAGTGGGTGCTAGAGAAACGGGGAGTTGGTGCTTCCTTCTAGTAGGTGCTAGAAATGAGAGAGTTGGTGCTCTCGGCAAATTGCTACTTACCAAAGCGAAGAGGTTGTATCCTCACGATGAGTTGAAGCTCATATATATGATAATGTCTGGAGATGTAAAGATTGCTTATCATAACAAGAAGAAGAGTTTTTTACCCTATATGGGTTTCCTGAAAATATTCATCTCTGTATATTTCATATGTGTAAATTATCTTGAAATTAAATAATGTATTTTTTCATTTTAATTAATAAATAAATAAAAAAAAAAAGTTAAAAATAAGCATAATTGTTTAAGCGTAAAGTAACAACTGATTCACCCCCCTCTCAGTTGTCCAACAGAGACCAAGCCACCATTTTTAGAAATACTTCTCAAGGACAACCAACTCCCCAAGGGCAAAATGGCAGAAAAATGGAAATGCCAAGGGAAACAACCAATGAAGTGTTGGGGTTGTGAGAGATATCATATGTATAGAGATCACCCTCCTGGAGGTGAAAAAGTGAATATTTTTCATAGTGTACAACAAGCTACTATAGTTGAAGACATGGGAAAAAAATGTGCCAAGGATCTACACTTAATACGGATAACAAGAAAGTTGAGTTTTGGAGTCTCACACTGATTGAAGTGGAAGGTGGATTAATGACCAACCATTGTTATTTTAAATGATTCTAGATCTATTCATAGTTATTTAGATCTACTAAAATGGTGGAAATATTTCAATTTCCAAGAAGCAAGATTAGAAAACCTTGGTTGGTGTAGTTGGCCATAGGATCTAAAAGAAAATTAATGAGATGGTTAATGCATGTCCAATGGACATGAATGGGATAAATACCAAGGAATATTTGGCTCATGCCTTTGGGCTCCTATTATTTTCTCATTGGTATGGATTGGCTGGAGCAACATCATATTGTCCTAGACTATTATAATAAGGCATTTAATTTCTTGGATTAGGAAGGAAACTTAATATCAATTCAAGGCATTCCAAGAGATGTATATTGGGAAAGTTTCATGTAGTTGAAGAAAATATTAGGAAAGGATGTCAAGTAATTTCAACAAATATGAAGGAAGTACCCAAGAGTATAAGGTGCTAAATTTGGAAGACTATGCAGTCCTAAAAGAATTTAAAGATGTATTCAAAGAAATCCTAGGGTTACCACCCAAGAGAGACGTGAGTTATCTTTCAATGCGATTCCTGGAGCATCCCCAATATCCATTACTCTTTATAGGATGAGTACACGAGAAATGAAATAATTGTAAATGAAACTTGAAGGTTTTTGAAGAAGGGGAGTATGTATTCCTAGGTGTCACCTTGGTGCAGTATTTGTGAAAGAAGGATGAGTAAATTAGGGGCTTTTATTGACTTCAAGAAGTGAACAAGGTAGTAATAAATAACAAGTATCTTTCAGGATAGATGACATATTTACCATTAAGAGATGCAAATATGTTTCTAAAGATTGACCTTAGATCGGCTATCATCGGTGAGAATAAAAATAAAGAGACATCAACAAAACAAGCTTGAGAATGTGGTACTATTGTATGTGAGTTCATAGTAGTTCCATTTGGGTTGTGAATGCATAACTATATTTATGTGTTTAATGAATGAAATTTTAATAAATTTCTTAGATAATAAGTTGTCATTTTATTTTTGGATGAACATACTTATTTAACCTAAATTTGAGGAAGAGGATGATCAACACTTGACAATGATGATACAATTATTGAGGAAGCATAATCTTTACACAAAGTTGAGAAAATTCTCATTTTACCAAAGGTAGATCCATTACTTAGGGCATATCATTTTAGGAGGAAGGGATAGCAGTGCATTTAGAAAAGATAAGAGCCATTGAAAGATGGAAAATACGAAAAGTCTTTGAGGTGAGGCTTTTCATGGGACTTGTGGGGTAGTATAGAAGATTTATCGAATGATTCTCAAGGTGCACACACCCAATTACATCCCTTGCAAAAGAAAGGTGAGATTTGAATGATCTCCAGAGTGTGAAAAGAGTTTTCAACACTTAAAAAGTTTGCTGATGATAAGTGCACCAACTTACTAAGGATTTTTGTTCAAATGAAGACTTCATTATATGCAATACTTAGTAAAGAAGGGCTTAGAGTCCGTAGTCAAAATGGGCATGTGATATTTTATGGATCAATAATAAAAAATTATGAAGGACACTATATATGTGACTTATAATTGAAGCCATAATTCATTACTGAGAAGGAGTCTTGGATGCACTATATCATGGGTAAAATATTTGGTGAGGAAAACCATCAGATGGTCTAAAATAGTTGTTACATAAATTAATTTGAATTCTAGACAAAGAAGATGGTTGGAATTTCTCATTGACTATGACTTTGATATAATCATATCAAGGGGAAAGAACAAGGTAGCTGATGTGTGAGCAAGAGAGTGCATGAGATATGTGCTACATCCATTAGCATGTACAAATTATATTTGAGAGACACAATTTTAGAATTTTGGAAAACCATATTAAGAGCTATGTGAAATAAGATTGGGCAGGGGACACAGCTCCTAATCCCTTAGTAGGTATATGTAATATATTTCCATGTAATAGGGATGATATTAATGAAAGTCCTAGCAATGGGAAGAATAAGTCAAAATAATAAGACCTAATAGAAGCTACGTTATAGGACTTCCTCTGAATGGTTCTTTGGATAGGCTATAATGATAGTATAAATAGGAGTAGAGGGTATCAGAAGTTTTGTCTTGAGAATTATTGCAATAGAGCACTTCTCTACTGGAGGAGTTTCCACCAGAAGAGGCAAGTGAACATTAGCTACTATAAATAAGCGTATTGATACACGGTGTGTGGTTTCATCTATTGTATTGTTTCCTTGTTATTCTATGCAATGTTTCTATTTTCAACCTATTATATTATATCCAAAATTTAAGTGGTATCATACTTGCTGTAGTAGAAATTGTGGTTTTCCGAGTGAGAGATGTGTTTGGTGTCAAGCTATAAATATATGTCATTATGTGCATAAATTTGCAGACAGGGAAGCATACACACTAAAATACAAATGCGTACTTAAGCATCATTATTGTACTTGTAACCATGTTGGTACCCCTTTGAGTGGTACCAACATGGGTTACAAAGGTTAACCTTTGTAACCCATGTTGGTAGCGCTTCTAGTGGTAGTGAATCATACATCACCTGTATACGGATCGACCTGAACAAAACTCGGGAAGATACTTTGTAGTACTTGGGTAGTCGTGTAGTATGACTAAGGGCACAATATAGCCTCTTTAGTTGGTGCCATAAGATATAAATTTGAGTACTCTTTGTTGGACCCCAAACATATATTAGTGTTAAGACCTAATATTGGCTCACTACACTAATTTGGGGCATATTATATTAGTAATTTTGTTTTATTTGTATACAGTTGGGCCATTAGTTGTAATTATGCCTCCTAGTCTCCTATATATACCAAGGAACATTTTCATTTTGAATCACCTAGTACTTGAACATTTAAGTGCTGGGGTAAGGTTTCCCCCTCGAAGAGCTTATTATATAATTAACTCTTTTTCAAAGGCGTTGAGTACTTTTTTATAAAGGTTTTTTCTATGCTATAGTGATATTTTAATTTCTTAACATATGGTATCGAAGGCTCAAGGTCTTGGGGTTTTATTTTACATTTGAGATACCTTGGTATTTTAAGCTATAACATGTTTTCTACAATGTTTCATAAGGAATGGCTTGGAGGATATTTGGTAGATGGAGCAAGATGCGTTGGGCTCAAAATTGTTCATTTCTACGAAGCTGTATACTTTCGGATATAGAGCATGTACAAGATGGGGTTGGAATCATCACAGGCCGATTCATTCTTGAATTTTCACTATAATTTTTTTTTTATGTAATGTTTCAGACCTTGAACTCTAGAGAGTCTATTTATAGAAATTAGTAAGGTATCTTTAAAACGTTCATATTTTGGGTCATCTTAGATTTGTATATACACCATGTGTAAAAGATAGAATGTCGGCTAGTCCTTTTGATTAGTCTCAAGAAGGTGTTATAGGTAAAAACAATCATACTTCTTCCTAGAGTATCCAAATTAGTGGGACTAGTTTCATTGGATGCGTGGATAGTCTGTAGTATTTCTAGAGTGTAGTTCAATTTATATCAATTATTTTGTGTGGGGCAGCTATACAAGTGAGATCTCCTCGAAGGCCAAAAATTGAAGAGTTGTGGGAAGTTACCATAAATTCACTTGGAACATCCAATTTGATTAGACCTGTGGCATTGTAGAGGATAAATATCAGAGAACTACAAGAAAGTTTCATACCGGAAAGGGCCAAAACTTGGGAGATACATAGAAGAAAGAAATCGTCTCAGAACCACCTCAAAATCAAGGTTCAAAAGTGATACTTGGCCAACATGCCTGTTATCACCCCCTAATTTATGGGAATCAACTTATGGCTTGGATATTTTGGATATGTGTATCTAGTGTTCTTATTGGCAATTTATTTTCATTTTGCAAAGAAAAGAAGAAAAAGCGAGAAAAGAAAGGAAAAGAGGGGAAAAAGAATTAGAAATAAAAAGCCCCATGCAATAATGGTATTGGTCATACCTTTCAGCATGACCAAGTTCTTTTTAAATTTCCAATGTTGATAGAGTTGGTAGACTCATCACGACGGACACTAATCACAGTGAGATAGCCCCTAAGTTAGACTAGTAGTATCGTCCAGACCATCTAATCCACAGTGAGATAGCCTTAGGAAAAATAATGTCTTAACCCAACACTCTAACCCAGGTTATTTGTCTTGTGAAATTAGGTCAGGATGTAGATTAATTGTTCTGCTTGCCTTGCCCAAATAAAACCCATATGAATAAATGCTACATCAATGACTCTAATGCTCAAGTGTAGTTGAAATGATTCAACATGCCACCTGTTATCACCCCCTAAATTAGGGGAATCAACTTATGACTTGGATATTTTGGATATTATCTGTATCTAGTGTTCCTATTGGAAATTGATTTTTCATTTTTGCAAAAAGAAAAAGAAGAAAAAGAAAAGAAAACGAGAAAAGAAAAGAAAGGAAAAAGAGGGCAAAAAAGAATTGAAATAAAAAGCCCCATGCAATAATAGTGACTTGGTCATACCTTTCAAGCATGACCAAGTTCTTTTAAATTTCCAATGTTGATAGGTTAGTGAATAAATCTGACCAGACTGCCTAATCCTGGTCAGATAGCCCCTAGGTTAGACTAGTGAATACATCTGATCAGACCATCTAATCCTGGTCAGATAGCCCTTAGGAAGAATAATATCTTAACCCAATAGTTTAATCTGGGTTATGTGTCTTGTGAAAATAGGTTAGAATGTAGATTAACTGCTTTGCTTGCCTTGCCCAAATAAAACCCATATGAATAAATGCTACATCAATGACTCTAATGCTCAAGTGTAGTTGAAATGATTTTCCCCTTGGTGGTGTGTACGAGAAAAATCAAAGAAAACCCATGAAAAAGCTCTAATCCTAAGTTTTCCTTACCCATGACATTTCCACCCCAGACATAAGTTTCGGTCACTTTCCAGTGGTCCGGATCTCATCTCTCGGATCAATGGCTCACATATCATTCCGGACCCCCCTTAGTGTTCTGCTTTTAAACAAAGGGGGGGGGGTCCGGAATTGATAATAACGCAGACGCACATCTGGACGGCTCTGAATCTAGCGTTCAAATCGGTGGCCCACATTGAATTCCGGACCCCCCCCCTCCGTTCTGCCTTTAATGGAGGGGGGGTCCGGAATTGGTATTAAGGAGCGTGCAGATCTGGACGACCATAAAACGAGCGCGCGGATCAACGGACCGCGTTGGATTTCGGACCCCCCTTGGTGTTCTGCTTTTAATCAAAGGGGGGGGACCAGAATGAATATTCCTTCCGGTGGGCCCCTTGTTACATATGGCATGTTTCTATTGGTCCAGAGGTCACAGTCCCCACCTAATACCTGACATCCCATCGCCCCTAGCGTCACCCTCCACTAAGTCCACTTGTCCCACTTGCCTCCAGGTCTGCGTCCCATCCCATAACTGCTGTCAGTCCCTGCTGTCAGGCATTTACTCTTCCCATTCATGGCCAGCCCCGTCGGCGACTTTACCTCCAATCACCTGCCTCCACATCACTCCCCCGTACGCTTTGGCCACCGTCATCTGCCACTTCATCCCTAGTGGCCCGTTGCCCACTAATAATGGGATAACATACCCGTTGTCACGCTGATCGATTTCCCGCGTCCGACCGACCCATTATTGAATAAAACTACCGTTTCCCTTTGTAGTCATTATTCATCCATCGCGCCAGAAACCTCCTATTCCTCCATCGCTGTCGCATCACTTTCACCTACAGTCACCCGACCCCACTGACGTATTGTTTATCGCAGGTACAGTTTCTGAAATGGTATCTAAGACGAAGCAAGCTGAAGAGGAAGAGAATCCCTTCGTTACTCCTCCGGTTGACCTGGATAAAATACCCATGGTCGATAAAGACTGCTTAATAGCAGATACCGTATGCAGTTTTGACTTCTCTGATCTCCAGTCGTGGCTCTGGGAGGTTTTCCTGGACCAGAGCGACGAAATTGGACTCTAGGAGTCCAATTTGCCTCTGTATCTCTTCCCTCAAATCCATATTTTCCCCGAGTTTTCTCTCCAATGCCAGGCCCACTACGTCCCTAACCAGAAAGCCATCCTTTCTTCATACGGAGATGCTCTTTTCTTCATCACCCCTGAAGATATCGACCAAATGCTACAAATCACCTGAGCAGAATCTACGTCACCCTTTAACTTAGAAGTCCTCACCGAGCTTTACTAGAAAATGACTTTCCCACAAAGAGCTCAGATTTTCGAGCTTTTTCTTCCCACTTCAGCTCCACTCCCGTCCACCAATCCCCCGTACCCATCGTCTATGTTTTCCACCAAAGGGAATCGGATTATTTCTTCTCTGTGTGCCCTGCTTGGGTACTATTCTGATCAGTGGGTGGACGAGCCCATCCCGGGCTTTCTATCTATCTTCTCAAATGATGAACAACCGACCACGCAGTTCGACTACAACACTTTCCTAGCCAATAATATCCATGAGCAGTTCGTCAATTTCGCCACCGAAGGCATGTTTAGGTATTCATCCATTCTGGCTTACATGTTCCTCTATTTCCAAGCCGACAGGTTCAACTTCTCCATGCAGAAGATGGACGCTGACAGGAAGCCCCAGCCAGTCACAGCATGGACTTCTCTCCTGAAACACAATTCTGTTGAATACGACTTCACAACATTCATTGACCGGTTTTACCACCCTATGGTAAGTATGTTGCGTGGAATGCCTGAGCCACGAATAAATGATGAGGTCCAGAGGATCCTCCACCTCTCAGACAACGTTCAGACAGGAGACTGGTATTTATGCTAGAATCACACAGAAATCAGAATCTTTGGATGCGAATTGGCGCCTTATAAACTGCCTCGATATGTACCGGTAAGGGTCTTCGCACTAGAATATATAAGGCAGATTATGAATTCTGACGATATTCACTTTGTTTCCCTTAAGAAAAAGAAGCAGCTGATAATCAAGGGTCAAATTGGTCCTTTCATCTGCAATAGCCGAGGCGCAGGGGAAGAAGCAGATCGAATTTTGAAGGGGATGAAATTCTCTACGAGTTTCATCTGGCGTTATGATCCGCATGGGATCATTTCAGACATAAGGGTAAAAAACAAAAATACCCCGTATACTCAGGAGCCCAAGCCAGACATCAAAAAATTTGCGAATCAGGCAGTATGGCTGCCTGATACTTTGTTAGACTTGGAACAGCAGGCGCCCTCAACAAGCGCTCTACCTGCTACCACACCTCAGGTCCTCAAGGAGAAGAGGCCCCGACAGGAATCGTCTCCTCCTGTAACTGAGGTGTCTTCAGAGGAATTCCACATTCACTCCAAGAAGCCGAAGATGGTCTCAACTCCCGGCACAACAGTAGAAGCTACCACAGTGACTACCACAGTGACCACCACTGGGGCCAAGCAATTCACTCTACCCTTCGGCTCTATTCAGCTTAAGGAAGTAACAAAGCCATTAAAATCCACTGATTCTCCCTTGGATACTCCGCCAAGCAAGACTGGGCCCAAGCTGGGCATTTTTGAAACATATGACTTGATCAGAAAAAAGAACCAGACGCTCACAAGCAGCACCTATGCACAATTCCAGAAGCAGTCATCCACAGCCCAGCATAGACTCCTTTCAGAATTTGATACAGAAAAGGGTAGGATGCATATGGAATTCCTACAAGCACAAGTGGTTTATCCCAAGGTGATGTCTGATTACAAGAGGGCCACGTTTGAGTTTCAAACAAAGGATGTGCATCCGGCAGATCAGATGGATTTGCACAAGCAAACGGGGGAGATGATTTTCCACACTTTGGCCCACGCTTCAACTTCTACATCTAAGTTTCAGATAGCTTTGAGCAATGCCCAGACTCAATTGAAGCTGGAAAAAATATCTTCCTTCACGAAAGACAACAGGATAAAGACATTGGAAGAACTGGTCGTCAAGATTGGTTACGACCCGGAGAATGTCAAGGCTGCCGAAGAAATGATTAAAAAGAAAAATGCCGACATCGCCTCATTGAGAAAACAACTAAATCTCCCTCCAACAGAGGACCCACAGGCAAAGGAGATCGCTGAAAAGGAAAGTGAAAAAGATGAGATGTTGAGATTACTCCTTGAGCAGAATGCTCAGTTAAAGGAGATGGAGGCTAATATGGAAAGACTGTTAAAGGAAAAAGAGCAGGCAAAGCCAATGGAAGGCATTCCATTAAGTGTCATCCCCATTGCAGGATTGAGCACAACGACAGTGACAGTCATTCCATCTGCAACATCAGTGCCCCTACCAGAAGGAGCAACAGACCTGGCCAAGTCCATGGAGAGAATGAACCTGCAAGAGTCAGAAATCATCAGGCTTAAGAAAGAAGTGGAGAATCTCCAAGAGCTGAAGACTTCTTTCTAGACAAGTCTGTCCAAAGAGAAACAGGTGAATGAGAAAATCAAGAAGGAGTTACAGGAGCTCCAGACACAGACAATGGCAGGAAAAACTCTGGCCGAGGTCAAAGAGATCGTGTGGACTGATATTTCCAGGTCCATCAATGAAATCTGGCCAATGGTTCAAATTATGTTTGAACAAAACGAGTTTCTCGAGAGGAGCAAACAGGCTGTGGAGAAAATCAGAGCGGAGCTGGGAGACATGCCAAGTCAAGCCAATGAAATCATAAGGTTCCTAAATTCCAAGACCCGGGAGGAACTCGAGGAATTGAAAATTGAAGACAGGACCGAGACCATATTGGAGGTGAAGAGAGTTCTAACCAAAAGAGGTCTCATGCTGCAGCTAGAAGAGAAGATCCAAGTCATGGACCAAGG
>SNQJ01S0171897.1:14338-25390 GCA_010110895.2 Picea sitchensis
CAATGAATTCCCAAGTGTGTCAAACCATTCTACTCGACAATCGTAGGGGTTCGAGAGAGGTGAAATTTCTAGGGTGACCTCTCGAAGAGGTTCTACGGGAGTGTGAGCTAGGATAGGAGTCAAGGCCAGGATAGCTTCGTTTTCAGGTGGAGGGTCGGAATTGGGCACCTCCTTTCCCCTGGCTGCATATCAGGTTGCCTCTCTCTTGGATTTACCTCTCAGTCGGGGCATGGTGAAGGTTTTCATCGGCCTGATATGGAAAATGAAGAGGAGAGGCATAAGAGTGAGGCATAAACTTGAGGTCTGTAAGGCCAAGTGAAGAACTCTCCAAAATGGAAGGAGGAGAATTGGAACCATGGAAGGTTAGTGAAGGAAAATGCAGAGGATAAAGTGAGGAAGAACACGCCCAAGCTTGGATGTAGGGGCGTCACAACTGAGAAGAGGATGTGACTGTTGAGGCGACCTACATTGTGCCATGAAGTTTATCATGTTGCAGAGCTTCCAAATCATGCGGTAGGATGGATGAAATTGTGGTCTGGAGGGTGGCGGCAACTTCGTTTAAATAAACACTAGGTGATGTAATTAGCAGAGAGTAGGGGGTAGATCACGGTCGGTGCGAGATGGTTGGCCATCATGGGGTAACCTCCACGTGAACTATCCTGCGTTACCTCCTGCTTTCTTATGCAGGGGAAAACTCTTAGTGGACATTAATCATCATCATCATCATCATATATATATATATGTGTGTGTGTGTGTAAAGACTTTATTTTTTCTAAATTTTTAATGAAATTTTGTATTTAATTTTTTTAAATGTTTTTTAATATAAATTTTTTAGGTTAAGGTTGTTTAATTTTTTTCTTTAGATTTTTTTTTTAATATTTTTTGACATGTATTTGATTATTCTTTTGTTTTTTGATTATATATATTTTTTGTTTCTTTTTAGGTTTCAAAGAGATTTTCACTATTTTTTTTTTCATATATATATATATATATAATTTTACCATGGAAATTTTAATTTATCTCTTTTTTCTTTTTCCACACTTTTCTAATGTTTTTTTCTTCAAATTTAGTCTTTTTTTTTTTCTTTTTTTTCCACCTTTTTCTTAATGTTTTTTTTCTTCAAATTTAGATTTAAGGGTTGATTTCATGATTTTGTTTACAATAATCATGATTTCTTTTACCACTTTAAAAAAATGTATCATTTTAATATCTCAATTTTAGAATGAGAACTACCGGTAGCAGTAGTTTTCATTTTTATGGTTGATTTTGAGGTTTGGGTTTTAATGACACCAATTGCTAAAAATACGATTTCAAATTAACTATAATTTTGATTTTTTGAAAAAATATTTTTCTTTATCTAACATCATTTTTTTATTTAAGTGTTGATTTTAAGGTTTTTCTAAGCTACTGTATGAGTTTTGAAGGCCATGCTTGAATTTAATGGAGCTACTAATAGCACCACTTTTTGATTTGGGTGTTGATTTTCATGTTTTTTATGCAAAAATATGAGTTTTTTGGGCGAAAGTTCTCGTTTTGAGGTCACACTATCGTTAAGTCGATAACTTTGTTTACATTTGATGTAGTCTACATGTAGCCTCAAAGGTGTGATTATGAGACCCAAAGTTGATTAAGAAATAATGACATGAAGTACAGTGGAATTGCACATAAAACTATCATGGATGGATAGTACACGTCCTCTTGTTTCCGGTGATATGTGGAACACCACATGGTTCCTCACGATTAGGGATATATGGCCTTGTGAAGCTGGAAGCCTCGAATAATGGGAGCCCTAGTTGGTTACAAGTCATTGATAAAAAATGGAAAAGTGGTTGTAACAAGAATGTCAAGGGGCCCTAAGTTTAAGGAAAGAGGCTACATAGAAAAGGTATAAATAACCCTCAAGGATTCATTCACAAGTACACATTCACACACTTATTCATTGATAATTTATCTTGTGATCTAGTGAATTGTCATGGTGTATTGATTTTGTTATGGTTTATTTTTATATCTTGGTGAATGGGATGGAGTGTCTGACGCAAAAAAGAAGTTCTGGGAAAAGTGTCAAACTTTCAGTGCTGCAGAAGATAAGGGTTTCTAAAAAACCCTAATTACTGAGATCCTCACGGTTTGCACTATACTTTGACCTCGGACTACGCAGAGGTGTCTCCATTTATTCTGCGATTTTATTGATCTCCACCTCCCGGAGTAGCATAGCTTCGAGCAAAGGTAGATTATAGAGAAAATTCGGGCCATCGGTGAGTTGTCTCCATTTATTCGGCGCTTTGATTGATCTCCATCTCACGGCCGAGTAGCATAGCTTCGAGCAAAGGTAGATTACAGAGCATATTCGTGATTAGTTAGACAAATTGGGTTTTTAAGCTATGTCGCCAAGTGCATCTGAGGCTCTGTACTTTCTGGGCGTTCTGGAGCAAACGGCACGGCCATGAAAGGCAGTAGAGGTTTGGAATTCAGCTCTGAAAAACATCCAGCTAAGCCTAGATATAATGTTTTTTTCCTCGAATGGCTTTATTTTGTCTCGAAGTTTTATTTTCAGATCGGCACCCGTATTATACTATCTTTTCATGAATTTGTGTTCTGTTCTTGATTTTGGTAAAATGTTTTGGCTGATTTTGTATTATTTTTTATAAATGCAATAGTCATGTAAGATCTGTCGCGGATAAAATTGCAGATGGCAAAAAGTGCTTTCATCGATCGGGCTCTCAGACGACAAGAAGGCTGATTTCGCTCATGCCGATTGTCAATCGTCAGGCCGAGGTTTTTAACGCAAGATCTGAGGCCTTAAGCCATACTGAAATGTCTCCGTTGGGATTGTTTCCGTAAGCACCGGTTCCGATTTCGGTTCAAACCCTGGAGTTACTGAAAATAAAATAACATTAATTTTTGCAATAGCCAATCTGATGGCTAATAATTGAAGATGAATCAATGAATGTGATTTGTTCTTCATAACTTCCTTGTATTTTTAAATGCATCCGTTAACCTGTTTACTTTTTAACATTTACCTAATCATATTAAGAAATTACTGTAACATCATATAATTGACACGTTTGGATTATTAACTGGCACTACTTCATCTTCCTCCTCATCTTCCTCCTCAGCTGTTCAACTTCCTTCTGCGTTTCATATTCGATTTGCCACAGAGGTCGCGTAGGTCGCGTACAGATTCGAAAAAGAAACCGATTACAATGGATGGAGCATTCGAAATTGAAAATCTGGTAAATTTGCAAGAAATCAGAAAAATGACTTTTGGTGAAATTGAAGGTTATTTTGGCTCTCCACCATTCTGATCTGCAAGTTGGTGACAACCAATGCTCGTCCATGTTGATGGAGAGAATCAATGCACCAGCGATCCTTGTGTGGTCAGTCGTTTGGAGGTTCGATAAACCTTGTGTGGTCAGTCGTTTGGAGGTTCGATAAACCTGAAACGTACAATCCCTTCATCAGGAGCTGCTCGATCAAGAAAAAGGGAGAAATCAAGACTCGGTGTGTCAGGAAGGTGAAAGTCACGATGGGACTACCAGCCAAGAACATCATGGAATGCCTCGAGATTTTGGACGAGCAGAATCACGTTCTCAGCTTCAAGATCATGGGAGTAGATCATCGCCTTCGTGATTATCGGTCTGCGATATCATTGAATGAATTTGTAAGAGACGGACGCGCTTGGACTGCTATTACGGAATCTTATGTTGCAGATATTCCAGAGGGGAATTGTAAAGAAGAGACCTGTATGTTCATTGATACTATTGTCATATGCAATCCCTATAACGACAAGACTCTTAGATGTAAAAACTGAGTATTCGAGATTAGGTTTTCAAAATTTCTTAACTTTTTTTTATATAATCTATACTATTTAAACTAAAATGCAATTTAATGTTCATAACTTCTTTCCTTGCATTTATAAATTATATTTCTAGATTATTTGGCCATATTAAAGCCAAACATCTACCAAAATCGGATGAACAATGTAAGTTCAACAATTCATTATTATTTGTTTTCAGAAGATCTTCATAAACTCTAGAATCCGCACATTAATTTGTGTTTTTCATGAATTTGGTATAAGGCATAGGCTACACTGCACCCTAATATGCATGGCAGTTAACTGAAAAGGCTGAAAGGGATCGTGGTTCTTGAGATCGTAAGCGGGAGAAAGTGTGTGGACACAAGACTGTCTGTCTCTCTTCAGCTTCTTCTAGAATGGGGGAGTCTCTGTTTTGATAAAAACAACTTCAGTTTGATCATTATATCAATAAGGTCTTTTATTATGTATGAAATATTCAAATGATACCTTTAGGCTTTCTCAGCCACGAATTAGCTGCTGTGCTAGTCATTTACAGACATCTGTCATTTGTTTTTTTTCAAAATTTTGTCATTTGTGTTTTCTCGAAATTCCTCCTAGCTAAGAGAGCTTAAATGTTGTTGGGTAAGGCTGTACTATTTTCAACATATCTGATTCAGCTAAAGCTACAGAGCAACAGTCGACAGGTTAACTTACTATTTTTAAGCCGACAGACAGTGGTACACCTATTGGAAAAGATGGGTATTTGATGTAGATATTTAAGCGGAAAGGCGTATACCTATTGGCAATGGGCACTATTAATGACCTTTTAATCTAAAATTCTAATCTGATGGCTAATAATTGAAGATGCTGGCATATTCTTAGTCGTACTCCCAAATCAATGAATGTGATTTGTTCTTCATAACTTCCTTGTATTTTAACATTTACCTAATCATATTAAGAAATTACTGTAACATCATATAATTGACACGTTTGGATTATTAACGGGCACTACTTCATCTTCCTCCTCATCTTCCTCCTCAACTGTTCAACTTCCTTCTCAGATGTCAGTGCATCTCAGTTGTCCGCGTTTCATATTTGATTTGCCACAGAGGTCGCGTAGGTCGCGTACAGATTCGAAAAAGAAACCGATTACGATGGATGGAGCATTCGAAATTGAAAATCTGGTAAATTTGCAAGAAATCAGAAAAATGACTTTTGGTGAAATTGAAGGTTATTTTGGCTCTCCACCATTCTGATCTGCAAGTTGGTGACAACCAATGCTCGTCCATGTTGATGGAGAGAATCAATGCACCAACGATCCTTGTGTGGTCAGTCGTTTGGAGGTTCGATAAACCTAAAACGTACAATCCCTTCATCAGGAGCTGCTCGATCAAGAAAAAGGGAGAAATCAAGATTGGGTGTGTCAGGAAGGTGAAAGTCAGGACGGGACTACCAGCCAAGAACAGCATGGAATGCCTCGAGATTTTGGACAAGCAGAATCACGTTCTCAGCTTCAAGATCATGGGAGTAGATCATCGCCTTCGTGATTATCGGTCTGCGATATCATTGAATGAATTTGTAAGAGACGAACGCGCATGGACTGCTATTGCGGAATCTTATGTTGCAGATATTCCAGAGGGGAATTGTAAAGAAGAGACCTGTATGTTCATTGATACTATTGTCATATGCAATCCCTATAACGACAAGACTCTTAGATGTAAAAACTGAATATTCGAGATTAGGTTTTCAAAATTTCTTAACTTTTTTTTATATAATCTATACTATTTAAACTAAAATGCAATTTAATGTTCATAACTTCTTTCCTTGCATTTATAAATTATATTTCTAGATTATTTGGCCAGATTAAAGCCAAACATCTACCAAAATCGGATGAACAATGTAAGTTCAACAATTCATTATTATTTGTTTTCAGAAGATCTTCATAAACTCTCGAATCCGCACATTAATTTGTGTCTTTCATGAATTTGGTATAAGGCATAGGCTACACTGCACCAGAATATGCATGGCAGTTAACTGAAAAGGTTGAAAGGGATCGTGGTTCTTGAGATCGTAAGCGGGAGAAAGTGTGTGGACGCAAGACTCTCTGTCTCTCTTCAGCTTCTTCTAGAATGGGTGAGTCTCTGTTTTGATAAAAACAACTTCAGTTTGATCATTATATCAAGAAGGTCTTTTATTATGCATGAAATATTCAAATGATACCTTTCGGTGTTCTCAGCCACGAATTAGCGGCTGTGTTAGTTTACATTTTTATAATATTTTTAGTAGTCACATTAAATAAAGGGATCAGGGGATCAATAATCAGCTTGCTATACAGTTTTTAATGCTGCAGCAGTTGGTAAACTCTGGGATTGTGTTGGTATATATGTCTGAATATATCCGACCTTGTATACACTACCTGCAGCAGCATTGAAGTCTGCTCAACAAGCTGGTTATTGATTACCAAATGAAAAGTTCTAATATAAAACATTAACTTCCTCCCAGACAAAAGATATCAGTCAGTCACTGAAAAGAAATAATTAACATGATTAACATAATAAAAAGATCAGGGGAACAATAACCAATCTGTTGTGCAGTTTTTAATGCTGCAGCCGTTGGTATATATACTCTGGGATTCTGTTGATATATACACCGGAATATATCAGACCTTGTATACACTACTTACTTGCAGCAGCATTAAAGCCTGCTCAACAAGCTAGTTATTGATCACCAAATGAAAAGCTCTAGTTTAAAACATTAACTTCCTCCCAAACAAAAGATATCAGTCAATCATTAAAAAGAAATAATTAACATGATTAACATAATAATATATAGGTTTCAGTTTTTAAATGAGTTAGCTTTAATTTTTATTTTTAATTAGCTTAGTGGAGCCATTAGGTTACCAGTGTTTACTAGAGTGGGTGGAGCACCTCCTTAGATTCTTGGAGTGCATTTGCATTTCATTACCTCCTCCTTACCACGTCTTCCGGCTTATTGATGCCCTCCCACGGTTTTTATCTTCCCGACCTCACTCTCTTTTGCCATACGGCAGTTTTTATTTGCTGGGTAACTTTTTTTCATATCTCCAATAATACTGATATTGTGGTATGCAAAGCCATCTAATGGCCGGTTAACTTCCACTACACTTCCTCTACCGATACATTTTGGTATCCAGAGCCATCTAATGGCCGGTTTGTGTCCTATCCATCCAGTGTGCATAGACAGATAGCACTGCTTGACTCACCACGACCTGAGATCCATCCATTGCGTAGACAGATAGCAATGCGTGAGGGTGCACAGAGACATGAGAGTGCATTCTCATAGTGGAGAGGGTTTGCAGGTTCACAATACCTTTTATATTTTGAAATTTAATTTTATATTTTTAGCAGTTTGGATTGAATTGGATATATATTTATGAGAATAATATATTAGAAAAATTTATTTGCAGGGACAAGCTATTATGGAATCGTGGAAAACATACACCTCCACATCATAGTGTTGTTCTTCTAAATTGAATCTATTCACTTTTAGATTTTTATTTCTAGGAACACTCTCTTGTGCATTCCATTTGCAACAGGAAACATATATCTCCACATCATAGTGTTGTTTTTCTGGATCGAATCCATTCACTTGCAAGGAAACATATATGTCCACATCATAGTGCTGTTTTTCTAGATCCAATCCATTCACTTGCAATTGCATATATCAATAATTAGTAATTAGTAGAGAAGAATTTTTAATTAGTATAGGTCCCTTTACAATTAGTTTCCAACACATTCGATCCCTTCTCCTGGGAAGTATGGATTGCTTACCAAGCATTCTCCCAATAGAACTGGACAAGGGGGCAAAGAATTCTCCAAATAAGCAGGGACAGAAGTAAAAAAGAACAAAATAATGAAAAATGGCACCACATTCAGCGATTCCGCTGAAGATTTCTTCGACTTTTTTCACTGGGCTATATGTTTCAGACGGAGGTGAGGAGGTATATGTTTCATAAGGAGGTGAGAAGGTATATGTTTCACATGAGAGTAAGAACTCTTCCTAACAATAATTTAGCTATATTCTTAATTTAATATTTATAATTAAAATTAAGGGAATTAATTACATAAATATAATTTGTTCCATATTCATTTATTCAATTTAAATTAAAAGTTTAAGTTTTAAAATACAAACAAAGAAGACTAAACTAATATAGCTCATTAGTAAATCTAAAAGCATTATGTATTCACAACATTTTAAAAATAATGGAAAAAATACTAACTTCATATCAAATATGAACAATCCAGGATGATACGTTTATTTAAATTCCTTTCTTCTACAGTAAAGTACACTTAATGGTAATGGACATATTAAGGTTAGGACTTGGAAATGAAAAATATAATTAAGATTATTAGGGTTGAATTAGGGTTACAAATACAATGCTGGGATGAAAAATTCCACAATATTTATAATAGAATATTTTTACTGTTATTTATATACAGCCATCAAATGAATCAATTAACATTTAAAAAAAAATATTAATAAGAATTAAATTTAGTTTATATAGTGTATTTTAAATAAATATTTAAAGAATTTCAATGTTATTTTGATTTTGTTTATAAAGTAAACTGCATTTTAAACACTATTTGCTGGTGAAATTCTAATGCAAGTTCTTGGATTTGACTCTGGCCATAGTACCATTTGGTTGGTTTTTTTATTCTTGACATCCCATTCCATATGGTTCATTAAAGAAGCTCTCCTCCTAAACCTTAATCTTAATCTTGCTTATATACAATATTCCAATAAAAAACACAACATGTTAATGAACAATATCAAATAACCTTAGTAGATTCCTATGAACATTTACCATCCACTATTAATGTAGATGTGATGTGCTAGTTATAACAAAGCTATATGATAATTCCCTCTCAGGAACAAATTTAATGAATAACAGCATATTTGTGTTTTTTTTTTTAAAAACGTTTGAATCTTTAATCCTTTTGGCTTTATTTTATTTCTGACAGAGTCGTTTTGCCATTTCCTTGGCAGGCTCAGGCCACGTGAGGCTTTCCAGCCCGAATAACTCGAGCAACACAAGAACATATGTTTCCGGTTTCCAGCAGTAAAATCGAATAGATATCGAAACCACTGCCTTCCGAGCCTACATCGAATGTTCTCAAAGAAAATCAACCAGTAGGTAAGATGGCCATCGCAGATATTAAAGAACAATAGCTAGGTTGATTGTTTCGCAACGATTTTAAGATAGAAAAGCCTTTTAACATTGTTTATTTGTTGCGAATAGTCAGGAAATTATCTTTAGACCGCTTCCTCCAAAAGGTACCTAATCATACCCTACAGTCTTTGGCTGTCATCGCCCATCCGCGTTCATGAGCTGTGCCTGCGGTAATTTATGAGACACATCTGAAATAGAAACAGAAAGGCATGCGAATGATGGATTTCGGCGGTATTGTAAGACCCCAGATATATCTTCTTTCTCGATTTCGGCATCCGAATTTCGGATACCCACTTGCCCCATTCTCGTAGTCGGATTCCTTTAAACTGCAGGCATGTTTGTCTGCGATCTTCGTTTGGTAGATCATTCGCATGGTCATATTCCTGCGGGGAAGGTTTCTCCATATTTGTCGACGCAGAAGGCCGTCGGACAGAGCTTTGGGATTGCTGAAGTGAACTTATGAAATAGAAGGCTGTGGAGTACAGAGAAATGAAATATACCTCTCTATATATACACGAGTGTCTGCAGTCAGCCGGGGAGAAGCTGAAATTGTCCATGTGTTTTTTTGCCAATGTGTTTTTTTGCCTCAGACCCGGAAGCACCTTGTACCAGAAAGTATAAGCCATAAGTATGGGATCAATATATACACGAGTGTCTGCAGTCAGCCGGGGAGAAGCTGAAATTGTCCATGTGTTTTTTTGCCTCCGACCCGGAAGCACCTTGTACCAAAAAGTATAAGCCATAAGTATGGGATCAGTTTGCCGCGTTTCAGTAGGGCATGCAAGGATGAGAACTAGATCTATATATTTCAGGATATGGGACAGGTTTACCGCGTTTCAGCAGAGGGTGTAAACTAACAAGATCCATGTAATATTTAGTATTGATGGAACTGGACCGACTTAAACCGACCGCCTGTCACAATCCGACCGACCCACTGGGACCGACTGAGACTGACCGATCAACCCATCCAGTAGAGAAGAAGACTGACCGATCAACCCCAGCATTCCTGTCGGATCATCGTACCACTCTTTACCCTCCCCAGCATTCTTGTCGGATCATCGTACCACTCTTCACACTCCCCAGCATTCTCCAACAAGGGAATACACGTTCGTATAATGAAAGGCTGCATCATCCTACCACTCTTAAACTGGCATTGAATACCGCAGCAAGTGCTGTATAGGAAGTCAGATCTGAAACCACTCTTAAACTGGCATTGAATACCGCAGCAAGTGCTGTATAGGCAGTCAGATCTGAAACCACTCTTAAACTGGCATTGAATACTGTATAGGCAGTCAGATCTGAAACCAATTCAGATCGGACAGCGTACACACCACCCGGAGCAGCATTCTGCTGCGTGTAAGGGTGGATATTGGCCACCGACCATGCCGTCGGTGAAATGAATTTCTTGTCTCTAACGACTCACGAGCATCATACAGCCCAAAATAACAGGTGAGCAGCAGGGTTGGAAATTCAAATTACAATTGTCATTTTGTTAATGTTTAAGAGAATAATAAAACGTATGTGCCTGTCTCTTTCTATTTTATGACGATGTTAAGAACAGTATACAGTGCGAGAGAAAATAATAAATATTGTGGACAGTAGACTGGGTATAAAGGTGATTGATTCTAGAATATCGTTTGATGCAAACTTCCATGGGTAAGGTTAGTCATCATTTCACACCCCAAAATAATTTGATAGAGATTATGATTGTGTAAATATCAAATAAATAATATTATGTTTAAAGGTAGGGTGGGGTAAATATAAGAGAAATATAAATATATAAACTTTTATGGATAAGGTTAGTCGTCATTGCTCAGCACAAAATAATTTGATAGATAAGGATAGTCATCATTGCTCAACCCAAAATAATTTGACAAAGACTTTGCCTATATAAATACCAAATAAATACCATGTTTAAGGGTGGGGATTGTAGTGTCCCCAAGGCCGAGCCCGTTAGATCATGTTATATGCAAAGAATTGTAAATATGTTCTATAGGCTGGTGAGCCAAGTTTTGTATAAGCTGTAGGCTTATGAGTTTTGTTAGGC
>SNQJ01S0171899.1:0-20480 GCA_010110895.2 Picea sitchensis
ACATGTAGAACTGAGTATTAAAGATGAAGCGTGAGCACTGAAAAGATGTAGACGTGAATGTATATGCCTTAGATCATAAAGATAAATGACTTGAGCGCATAGATACTTAACATGTAAAACATAAAACCATAAGCATTAGATCACATAGGCAAGACGTGGCTGAAATGAACCATAAACAGAAGATTGATAATGTAAGACGTGCTAGAAATGAAACTTGGACGTGAGTGCTTCAACCATGAGTTAAGACGTGAGCATTTAGATGTGTAACATACGAAGCAATTTAACCCATAAACGTGAGATATAAGATGTAAAGAAATGCTTGAAACAAAGTTAAGACGTGGAGGCTAAAAATGAACCAAGACGTGAGCTCAAGAAGTGAATGCTTACACTATGAACCAAGACGTGAGCTCAAGAAGTGAATGCTTACACTATGAACCAAGACGTGAGCATTAAAGATGTAATGTGTGCAACATTTAAAACCATAAGCATGAGATCATATGTGCAAGACGTGGGTGCTTAAACAGTAAAAGAAAGACGTGAGCATTTAGACCTCCATTATCACATTATTCCATCATCACCATAAACCATTTATGCAAAAAAGAAGTAGGACGTGAGCTAAAGTGAGTATCAAAACAAAATTACAAGGTTAATCATCCATCCACAAGTATACATTGAGAAGGTTAATCATCCATCCACAAGTATACATTGAGCTTATGAAAGTAAAAGTGCTTGAAAATGGAAGATTAGCAATATAACGAAAGATTTTAAGCCATTTCATACAAGATGCATAAAAGACTTGTAAACAACCAAATGACAAGACGAGCTATAGCATTTAGGATTGCATCTAAACCATTTAGCTAATTACCATGAGGGCGTGAGCATATCAAACGAAACAACTTAAAGCAAAGATAACTTGTAAGTGATGATTGCCAAAGATATTCTAACTACTAAGGATGTAAATCATCAAATGTTGATTTCCTTTAGCCAAGGCGATTTTGGGATGACTTCAAGGTGCTCAAGAATTTAAACTGAAAACAAGTAAAAATGAGTTTTCCTTAAGCCCGTATTTATTTTTGGGGATGACTCCCCAAGGTGCCGGCATTAAATATGAAAGACAAAATCAATCAAATATAAGTTTCCTTTTAGGTCGTATGCATTTTGGGGATGACTTCTAAGGTGTTTCTAAGATTAGATCAATATTCTAAGATATAATTCCATCGCAGCAGGCATTCAATTCGCTCTCTAGCTCCGTGAGATCCTGAGAGAATGTCGATTTGGCTTCTGGCCGACTGCTCAGGAAAAACTATCTTAGCAATATTAACCAAAAAATAAAAAAATTTGATTTCGAATGACGAAATGAATAACAAATCGCCAAGACGATTTTGGGGGGTTGAATAGGCCAAGCACACTCCCAAGGTGTCGCCAATGTATTATCTTCATACAAATATACAAGAAAAACTCAATGAAAGAGTACAAAATATACAAAATACACTAGAAAATCTATAAAATCTTTAAACAATTACAACACCTAATTGCATAGATCAATTTGTATATGTTTGGGGTATTAGATGTATGCATAGGCAAACATAACTTATGGAATATTTCATTGTTTATCTATCTCATTGCAACCATATGTTAATGTCCTTTATGTTTACATGAGCAAATAAGCTATTTTGTTGAACATCTTATATATTTGTTTATTGTGGATCAAGGAAGTTTGGAGTATCCCACTTGGGAGTACTTCCTTTCTTGATCCTTGAGTGCTTTTGTGATTGTTGCTAGTGAAGGCAATCCAAATGGAGGTTATTTGGGGCATGCTTGGCTTGTGTGTGTAAATCATTTACATCTTGTCATATCTTGTACATCTTGTTACATTGGTGTATCTTGTATCTAATTGGTATATCTTGCATCTAGCTTTACGTATCTTTGTAAATGTGATTTGTAAAACTTGTAAACTCTGTAACATTTAGACTTTCTTTGTATAGTTGTGTCTTGTGGTTTGGGGTATTTAACTTGTATCAATTGTAAAACTGCTGTAATTGAATCAATTGCTATCCCCGACATCTAGGGGATAACTAGGAGATCATGTCTCGAGGCCCATGGTCCTAGACATGGAGCAGCACGAGAGCAGATTGATTTGAGCATGGCCCCTCGAGGCCCATCTTTCTTCTTTCTCACCTGCATTCTTGTCCTTACCAAATAAAGACTGTACCTCCATCACCATCGTCCTGGTCTTGTATCCGTGAAGGCTCTTGCTCCATGAGGTACTTGGTCCAGGTATCATGGTATAAACATATTTGATCGCTATAACCTTCTTGTGTATGCATAAGATCTCTTTCACTTCAGATAAATGCTTGGATCTTAAACTAATCCACTTTATTCACCGCTAGGTGACCGTGGGGTAGCTAGCGTGTTGGTATTCATGGTTTGCTTGTTACCAAAGGGGTTTGCGTAACCATTCACCGCCTTCCCTCTATATTATCACTCTTACATCTTAAAACCTCACCATCCATCCCATTCCCTAGTCTAGCCATTAGACACACCATCCAAGGTACATCTTGTCTTGTGGGAAGAAGGGGCTAGTGGCCCAGGTAAAAGCAAAATTGCAAAAGATGTGCCATAGGAAATGAAAAACTCTTAGAGACAGCCTCGCCTAGGGTATCCCTGAGAAGGCAATAAAGCCTCTCACAAGAAACCAGGGACCCTAAGAAAATGATAAATAAATAAATGCAAGACCTAAATAAGAGGATGGCAGAACCACTCACCAGCCACTCCATTATGTTCATAGGTATTTAGCAAAGACATTTAATACAATTATCTCGTCACCAAACCGTATAGCTGACCTTTGGTTGCATGGCCAAAGGAAGGGGGTCTCATCACTCTCATTTCTCAAGCGAATATTGCCTGCGGGTAACGCCGTCACCGCCACCAAGCCAAAGGTCTTTCGTCAAGGCTTGTAGTAAAAAACAAATAAAGAAAGGATAAGGCAATATGGGCTTGAAAAATTGTGACCATGATTCCGCACAAATTACCCCACAAAGGCACCCACAATGACAACTTCAACTTAGGTTTCCGACTATGACTAGACATCCCAAAACCACAACACGTCACTATAAATGGTTTGAATAACTCATGGAAACTTTCCATTCCTGTGTGGGTATTAGCCCAATAGGTTGCTCTTTTGGTTTCTTTAGCTTGTATAGTGGGTCTATGTAATGTCTTTGAGCTCTAGAAGATTTGGTAGGAGCAAGTATGCATATTTGATAAATTTAATATTTGAAATGGATTTATTGCTGTGATGTCTAGGACCGATGAGCCCCTCGAGGGTTCTATTTTGATGCGTGACCATACCCTGCTTTATTGCGTACCGGAAGAGATTGGTGCACATGGGGAGATGATTAGTTTTGACTTCCATAATAAGAGCCCATCGATGGACGTTGGGATGGCAGAGGCAGATGAGCTTGTGACAAGCCCACGAGAAGAAGAGGGACGCCTCATCGTGATCGTTTTGGCATAGATCATGGTTTATGGGATCGTACCGGCGTATGGGACAGACCTTGATGGGACGTGATCATCACCGCTAGTTGAGATTTCAGAGCATGTGGCGTCATGCTAGGCTTTGGGCACGGTAGGACAAGCTGCCGAGCCCCAGGAGGGGCAACGCTTTGCTCATTGATGGTTATCATGCCCCTAAAGGGCCAACATCTCCCCTAAAAGGGCTTGACGCCTTCATTTTTATTTTCATTTTGGCATTTAGCATGTAAAAAGTGACAAATAATCGATAATGTAATGTTAGCCTTTGTTTCCGGCCTTTTTGACCTCATTTGTAAATTAAAGGTCATTGAATCATATAAATAGAGGACGCTTCTCCTCATTTCTCTGAAATGATAACATAACTTGCTCTACTGGATATATTACTTTCTAGTCTTTGTTCTGGTTTATTCTTCTCTGGAGAGTTAACCCTTGGAAGGCTATTACTCAAGCAAGTGGTGCCATGGTTCTAACAGTTTACAACTAGGCTTTTGATTTTGCTTTCTTCACATCTGTAAGTGTTTTTCAATAAAACTTCTTGGAATGAATGGTTGTTGATTTAACATTTGCATTCATTGTTATTCTGGTGTTGTTGTTAGTTTAATCTTCAAACCCTAGGAAGCCAACACACAAGTGGTCGGCTTTATGTCCCATGAACAAAGCTAAGCCATTTGATTTGAGGAGGTCTAGCCCAAATAAGCAAATACACTAGCCATCTCATTTCTGAGTTAGTTTTAAGCAGTTGAAGAAAAGAAGTGATCCTAGGCTCAATTCGAGTTTCAACCTAGCTTACTTCTAGGGTTTTGAGATTTCTATTAAGCAACACTTTTCAAGCCCCAGATTTGTGCTCCTGTTGTGTGTGCAAGTTGCTGCTAAGTCTTAGAGAGAGAAGATGAAGCTCTAGGCCTAGCTTTAGTACACACCTAGGTAAGCCTTTTCCTTCTTAGGGTTTAGGTTTGTTGGCCTTGCCATAGCAAACATATCACTATCAAACTCTAGCTCTCTTGTCTCTAAGTTTGAGTCCTAAACCATTAGTCTCATCTCCATTGACCTATTAAATCCAAGTGCACTAGTCTAGTTCCTGCTGAGCTTTTGTTATGTCTTTGAATTCTCCTCAAACTACTCTTCAAATAACCTACTAACCTAGCTGCCTAACCCTAGCTTAGTTTACACAACTCCAAAGTTGATAAACGCTGGCTGCTAAATGAATCCTTGGTTGATAGGCAAAGTGCTCCAGGTCCTTCTGAGTCAGGGAGTTAAATTGTCTTTGTCAAGTTGAATTGTCAAACTGCCACCCTTGCCATTAAACCCAGAACACCTAGGTTTATAGATGACATTTATATCTAACTATACCCAACGCCAGGACTTTATTCATTCATTTTGGCTGAAGAGTTATTTATTGCATTCTATAGTTTATTTGACAAAACGTTTTTTGCTCTTTGTCATCATTTTGACCTTTTTGATTGTTTGACACATACCTATCAAGAAGAACAATATAGGTGACGCAGAATTTTATATATGAGCTGATATTATTGCATTAATGATATAACAAGGCTTGAACAGGAACGCTGAATGCTGATTGTCTTTATGCTTTATTGAAATAGGGCTAATATAAATCTTTGTTTTAGTTTAGAAATACTCATTTACTCTCTGGCCACACAGTGATTAATTGCTTGTCAAGTATGCTAACATATGTATTGGAAAGATAGTCATTGATTTTATGAAGTACTAACTCCACTGCAAGCACATTCCTAGTTTTCTTTGTCTATCTCAAACAGGGGCATCATCATGGAAGACCTTTTCTGACCATTCTCATACTTGGTTGTAATCTGTGAAGGGTCCCATTGTCTTGATCCATTATCCTTAACCCTTCTTAAACCTAGATTACTTTAGGGACTCTCGGGATCAGCTCCTCCCAATAGAAAGAGTCTCCCATCTAGGTGACAGGGTGGGGAAGCCTCGTTACTGCTTTCTACTCCTTGACTCAAGCTCTTTAACCTTTCCTACAAACCATAACACCACCCTCAAACCTAGTCTTAATTCCATTGTTCAACTTTAGGCACTAGTCTTAGTTGCTTAGGGAAAGCAATAATTTCATCTAGATAGAATTTGCACTTTCATTTGTCAAGCTGATATTCTAGGCTAGTTTTTCCCTTTGGCCTATAAACAAATAAAACTAACTCTAGAACCTTTTAACTTTAAATTAACTTAGTAACTAGATCATCTCCCCTTTGGCTTCCCTAGGAGGAGGCCTAGAAGGAAGAAGTCTTCAAGTGACACAGGACTCTGGGAACTTTAGACATTGTGTCTCTGAGGATACACTAAGTGAGTTGGACTTAGGTCACGCTAGCAAGTGTGCATTAGGACGGCAACAGTACCCTGAATAGGTTTTGATAAGGAAGCCCTAGAACTGTCTATTGCTGTAGCAGTTTTGTATTTTTCTGGACAGAATTTATCAAGGTTGTTAGTGGCCTCTCTTTCAGCCACTAGGTTGGACAGTGGCATCCTGTTTTAGCCCTATTACTTCATGATTGGCATGTTGACTAGTTTTCTGATATTTTACCCTAAAAGTTCTTCCTGGCAACTTGTCCTAAGGATCATGATGAGATCCACCCTAAGGATTTGATCCATGATCTCTTAAGATTTTCTGAGCATACATCAAAGAGGATAACAATAGCATATCAGGTAAAAATGTTCTTTGTTTGGCTAAGTAAATTCTCAGATTTATGTTATGATTCATGTTATTAGATTTACATCAGAAATTTTAAAAGTATTATTGATCTAGAATTACAGTAGCAAGTGTTTATAAAACACCTAAATTTATTTATGTTTCTGGTTAGTTTAATTTTTGCCCTTAAATTCTAATAGGTTAGCCTCTTACTTGTGGAATCGAGTTGTAACTTGTATCCTATCACGTTGTAGCAGCTAGCCTATGACTTTGTGATTGATGACTCCTGAGTCAATGTCGGGTTCAAGCTTCAAACATGGAACCTAGAGCCCAGAGGAAAAGGACACAGCATTGGGTGGGCAGAGCCGGAAAGTGACGGAGGTCTAAGGCAATGAACGTCGCACCAGGGTATGAAGAATGTTGTACGTGGACCCCGGAGGGAGAAAAACACATGTCTACGCAGCCCTGGTCCTAGGGTTTTATTAATTTTTTAATAATTTCTAACACGAATTAATGCCGATTTCAAACGAATTAAATTGAATTTAGACGAATTTAATGCAGAATAAGTTTAGGTTCGGATTCGTTTTTTAATCAGTCTTGAAATTCGACGAACTCAAATGACTTTATTCAGTTTCCTCTGAAATTCGTGAATTTCAATTTTTCTTCTTTGGAATTTGTCGAACACGGTGACTGTGCCCTTAGGAAGGGGCACTAAGAGACAAAGTTACCAAAACCGAACCGGTCGTCAAACCGGTCGACAAAAAAAACCGGAACCGGAAAAAAAACGGTCACTAAAAAATACATAAAATATTCAAATTTTGAAAAAAAAATACATGTGCATCCATGTGAATCCAAAGTTTATATAGATATGTTTTTAAAATATCTAATTCACATAACGTTTTAATAGAAATATAATTTATCTAAAATAATAAATATGTTAAAAAATTTAAATATATAACATAATATATCAATTTATATCATCACTCATGTAACAAGTTACAACTATAAACTAGAAATCATATACACTTGTAAATTAGGAAAATAACATTATTTCAAAAAAGTTTGTTATGAGATATCCACATGATCACTACTCCCACAACTTAACCTTCAGTCTCCCCGCAAATGACAGAGACTCTTCCATAGACTAATGCACAAAGGCATGCCCCCACTCGACATCAATTCCGGCAAAATAACCTTCAATCTCTGGTATATTTCGTCAATGTCAACTTAACCTTTAGTCTCCTCGAGATTGACAGAGATTCTTCCATAGACTAATGTGCAAAAGCATTCACCCCAATCGGCATCGATTCGGGCAATTACGATAAACGAATGGCAAATGGGCACATGGGCACATAAGACAGTCGCGAAGGGCACAATCCATAGCAGCATATTCCACGAATATCTCCTTCAACAAGGCATATAAAAACATGTTAAAAATACTTTATTAAATGGCATGTAGGTCGAAAGGAGAAAAGTGGGCTGAACTTTACCAAGTTTCTACCAACACAGTGACTCAGTAAGTTAGTACGTAGAAAACGCTAATGGAACCACTCCCACGCTCCCATTTTCATGAACTAGAAGTTTCCAAAATGCTCCCACGATCCCGGAACCGTTCCCAATGAATCAGGGATGTTTCATACCAATTCCTAAGCTCCCAAAAACATGAGAACGGCAGCAACAAGTTTCGGAGATGTCAGGAGCAATTCCCATGCAACTAGGAGTATTACTCATGAGAGTGCCTTGCATGAGAGGTTGACACATGGCACCAAAGGCTTGTTCATACATTATTTCTCCAAAAAAGAAGTGGATCTAGAATCCACTTAATATATTTTATTGTAAGAAAGGCTTGGCTTAACCTCTATATAAAGAGAAGCCCTCTCATTTGTAAGGCATGGTTGGGTTAATAAGAAAACTCTTTCAGCCTAGTTGAATATCGTGTTGATTCATATTGCTCATTACTCATTGCTGGAAAATCCACCAAATTTCTGTTGTAATAAGGGCTTCATTTTAGGAATTTTTTGTCATTGGATAAGGGTTTTGCGTTGAGGTGATTCCTAGCCATTCCCTTTGTCGTTTTCACCATTAAATTGAATAATCTTGTTGTTGTCATTTCCCTGAAAGGTAGGGAAGATTTTTTGTAACAAACATAAATATATATATATATATATAGTAAAAAAATAACTAATAATTAACTATTAATTAATAATGAAGAGACACCTCATATGAAAGGTCATGTCTCGTATGAAAGGGCACCCCTGCATGGGTATATATACAACCCTCATTTCTCATTGTAATCATCTCATATATCTTATATTCATACATTATTTAATATATTATTTATCCTTATGGATTTTTTTATTCTATCCTACTTAAATTGAATATTCTTATAGTTGTCAAACAAGTTTGCTTGCCACATTGGTATCGGAGGCACATCTGATCCCGGCCTTTGGCCATTAGACCCTCAGTCAATATTTTGTTGCCCTTGGCAATGTCACTACCGACCCTTGGCCACACGATTATCAACCAAAGTTTCTCAGAATTATCTGGTCTTTGACCACAATCTGACCCTTGGTCACACAAAAAAAAAACTCTGTTGCATATCTGAAAAACATAACCAGAATTGACAAAGAAGAAAAATTAAAGTTCAAAGCTATACAATCCGTACATAGCCATACAATCAAGGGACGCCACCCTTCCTACTTACGAAATGTGACCATTCAGAATTTTCCAAGGATAAAAATTTTATTTCAAAAGATATCGAGATTAGAATTAAATTCCTAAAAGTATCATTTTATGTGTTTTAATCCTGTAAAGGTACAAAGGAAAAGTTAACTTCTAAAAGTGTTATACAAGGTGGAGAAGGAAAAGCTCATATATATATATTATTATTAGCGGAATAAAAAAGTTTGAAAAAAAAGGGTTATTTAATCTAACTCCAAGGTTGTAAAAAAGACTTAAAAAAAAATTGGAGTTCAAAGTTACAAGGAGAGCCAAGTAATTAATAGTATCAAAGTTATAAAGAGATTGTCCAGTAATTAATAGTATCAAAGTTATAAATAGATTGTCCAGTAATTAATATTATCAAGGTCATAAAGATTGTCCAAGGGAGGTTGTCCAAGCAATTTTTTTATTTTCAAGAAAGCGATTGAAGAAAAATTTTATAAGAGTATTATTTAATTCTTCGAAAAAGGGGGGGTGGTGTTATATAAAACTTCATAATCAAAGAATCATTATCATAAATTATCGACAAAAGAAAAATGGAGTCTAGTAAGGAGAAAGGAAAATTTACTTATGAAGGTTGTCCAATTTTATGTTACGGGTTTTCTACATTAAAGGGGAATATTCAAGGAAGAGAGGTGAACATCATTATCAGTTTGGACCATAATGAAAATTACATTAATATTGATTTGGCAAGTCAATTATTAATTCCAGAGTCGAATATAATTGAAAAGGAAGATATTTTTCAAATTAACTAGTTACAAGTGACAATTGATGAATATGAGTATATATCTCAATACTATGTTACAACCATGTATAAAAAAAGAAATTGATATCATTCTCAAGTTACCTTAGCTTAAAAATATAGGTACCTTCATCTTTGGTAGGCAATGTAACTGCGCAAAGTATTCTTATTATTATTTGATATATTATTCATTGGATCAATCCCCCATTGTGGATTGATCTTGTGTCGGCTATTATGGGGATAAAATCCCCTTTTGCAGTTGGTCAAATGTTGAATATAATAGAGGCTGAGGAATAGAGAAATTGACCCATTAGATATTAAAGAGGCCCAGAATGTAATTAAAAGATTGGTTATAACCCTGATGGGAGAAATTGACCACATAGTAAGAAAGAGAGACACTTCCCACACATTTTGAGTCTAATATAAATAAGAGGCTAAGCGCCTCACTTAGACCTACAACTCAGCACTCATTGAGAGCCAAGTTTCAGATCTGCTCTTGGAGAAGAAGAAGGAGGAGAGAGAGTGCTTTTATATTTGGGAAGGGACTTTATATGTATTAGTTTAGAATCTCTTGGCATTGTATTGGCTATCTATATTAAGGAAGTTTTCTTTGGGTTTTCTTCCCCTAGAGGGGTTTCCAAGGATAAATGTTGTCTCTTGTGATTTGTGTATTTCTCGGTGATCTTGGATTATGCTATTGTTATCTAATAAAATGCAAACAACTATAATAATGGCTTAAACATTAACAATCTTAAACATGGAGAAAAGTTTGTGATGTTTCCTTATAACAAGAAGATGATGATATTTCAAAACACTAATATGAGGTCAAAATCGATAATACCTTCATCCAAAGACTTTAAAGATATCTTGAAGGTGATCCTTCAAAGAAAATCAAAGAATCAATATCAAAGTGCAAAATGAATTTACCAAAATTATCCTGAGATAAAATGAAGAAATTCTTGCTTAAAAGACCAGTGAAAAACTACTTACACATATCAAGAAATCAAAGGATAGGAAACTATGCGTTCAGAGTTGGAACAAGAGAATCAAGATCCTGAGAAGAAATTATTAGAAAAAAAATGAAAAAATTCACAATGCAGAGGCCTTAATAAAGGGTTACTAGAACAAATCAAAAGTTGAAGAGAAAAGCTTGAAAATCTAGACATTAAAGATATCAACAAATCAGGTAATGAGAAATTTAGGTTTAAAATTCATAATCAAAACCTACTTACATAAAATAAAAAGCTTAAAAAATGATAAGAAGTCACTAGAAAATAAATTAGAACTGCTTATAAAAAAGAAAGCATTGAAGTTTTCATATGAACAAATCCAAGTTATGGAAAATGGAACAATTACAGATCCAATCCATGTCATAGCTCAAGGAGTTGCAAAAGTCAATTGAAAAAAAAAAGACAACATTAGATGTTGGGATACAAAAGCGTTAAAACTCAAGTGCACTTACTAATCAAAAGTTAGCCATTAACAAGGCAACATTGGTGCGTGAAGCAAATCATATATCGAAATTAAGAAAACACTACAAGTATGATAGGGGAATATCTTGTTATAAGAACTCCTTATCGACATCCAAATCATAAGGAAGATATCTTAACCACGATTCGAATATCAATTTCATTGGTGGGAACAACTTAACTTATCATCCAAAATATTGATACGGCCTAGAATTAAGTCTCATGATAACCATTCATGAGAAGTTACAGCGTTCCATAAAAGATTGAGTTAGGATGGTCTGACCCTTTCGTCTCATATTGTCAATCCTGACAACGTCAAAAAAATAGAATCATGTGAAGACATTGCGAGCCAAAATGAAGACGTAAGCCTCTCCATAAAACATGCTTTGAGGACAAAGCATTTCTAAAGGAGGAGAGCAATGTAACAAACATAAATATATATGATATATAAATACCTTAAAATAATAAGCCGAATAACTAATAGTGGCAATAATTACTAATGAAGACACACCTCATATGAAAGGTCGTAATGTTTTATGAAGGGAAACCACGTGGGTGTATATACAGCCCTCATTTCTCATTTTGTAATTATCTCATATAATATCTTATATTCATACATTATTTAATGGCTATTTCCTTATGGATTTTTTATTCTATCCTACTTAAATTGGATATTTTTATAGTTGTCAAACAAGTTTGTTTACCACATTTTTCAACTGTGGTAGAATCATCAACATTAGTAATGCATGTGAAAAAGTAGAGCATCTTTGGAAAGGCCTACATATTATCATTTTCCAGCAATCTGCAATAGCATTCATAGATGAGTTTTTGCATGTTATAACATCACTTCTCACTATCTCCATTCACCTTATCTGAACCCTCTTAGTATCCTTTAGAATCCATTTTCCCACGTTGGATAGGCACTAGTCTTAGTCCATCCGATTCCTATTTCCTAAAAGTTAATCTTATACTACTTTACTTAGACATTCCCGTTGTGTTGGAGGAAATTAGGCCTAAAGTGTGAGAGGGCATTGTTGTGGTGACAATGGACAACCCCTCTTAGTTCCCTCTTAGTTCCCTTTAGGGGGTAAAATGGTTAAGTTTCGTCCATCCTAGAGGGTAGGGCCAATAGGGTTTCGAGTGTTGCTGAGTGAGAGTTAGCTATCCAAAGGAACCAAATCTCTCTTTCTGCTTCACTTGATTGAACCTAAGTTTAGAAAGCATATTTTCACAACACATTCAACAATTAACAAAAAGAATGATATGATACAAGGAGAGATGGAATTTACCCATATTCTAGCAATATTTATGCCTAACAAATATGTCCAATGTTGCCTAATACTTACAAAAAGGAATGCATGCAAACAATTCCATTTTTGGAGTCAAATATGAAGAGACTCTAAAAGAACAAATGCTTCTTAAATTCATGCCAACAATGATTGTCATATGCAAGCATCATACCTTGCATTTTGTAATTGCTTGGATGCCTTCTACCTACCCCATCATATTGTTCTTCAAAATTATTGATCTCAAGGTTTTGAAGGTGCCCTTCCAAGTCTATAATTTGGTGCTTTAATCTCTGGAAAACAATAAACTTAAAATTAGAAGTAATAAAAGATATAAATATTAAACACGTTGATTTAAAAAGAAAATGGATTTCCAAGAGGTCAATTTACAAATAGAAAATTAGATTAAAAATTATTATAAGAATTCCAGGCCCAACTTTGTGATGCATACAAGATCCGTTAATGGCTTTATCTCAACTCGGGATTTAACTTTTGGCAGCTCCATTAGATATTGATATTGGATATGTAGCTTGCTTAATGTGCTTTGCATGTAAATTAAGCCATGCATCCACTATAAATGCTTGAAATAAAATCACATTATTCATTACTATCACTTGAAAGAGGCATAAAGAAAGCTATAATGACTAACCTAATGAAGTGAAATTCATTCAAACAAACCTTTGCAACAACTAAAAATTTCATGAAAGACTATTCTCTTATAGTTTACCTTAGATTTAATAACACAGAGAAAAAAACCTTAAGAGTAACATGCTTTGCCTATTTTGTGGAATATACACTAACCTAATAAAAATTAAATCACATAATTCATTACTTTCACCTAAGAAAAGCATAAAGACTACATTGACTAACCTAATAGAAATCAAAATTCATTCAAACAAACCTTTGCAACAAATACAAAATTCATGAAAAGACTATTCGCTTATAATGTACCTTGCATTTAATAATACAAAGTAAAAACCTTAAGAGTAATATTCTTTGTCTATTTTGTAGAATATAAGTCGTATTAATAACAAATGGCTATTATACAATGACGGAAATTTAAAAATTCCTCTCTTGATGATAGCACAAAAACTAGGTTCATAACTCGTAATCCCACAATGCCTCAAATCTACAAACTACCTAAGATAAACAAAGAAGTCATCCAATTGATCAAAATACAAAGAAGGCATTCCACCTTCACCAAATTCCTTGAAAAAGAACCAAAACCTCTCATAGGGCACACACAATCCTTCATTTAGGATTCTCCTTATGTCGTGGACAAGATTAAAGATTTTGTTATGAAATTGACAATGCATCATACAAGACATAACCTAAAGATATTTAAACAAGTAATTTTATTAATGGTGGAGTCATTGATCACATTGACATCAAATTTTGTTTATTTAACAAGTAGGCAATTGCATAACCTAACTATCTTTTCTCAATGACATCTACTAAACTAATGCCTATCATAATAAAATATTAAAGCCACTTATGTAGCATGCCTTTGTTACATTTCATTACATTAAGTATATTGCAATGTTATACTTCAACCAATGTTACATATATCATCAATACATTGCCAATATCGCAATATATCAAGCAATTTTCCCCGAGCCAATATTATTGACACAAAATATCGCGATATTTCCTTCTGAACAAAATATCACAATACATTCAACATATCACAACTTTTTAGGTATATATTGCAAATCAAAGGATAATATACCCATACTAATGCCAATAATGCTTTATAACCTGATTTTGGTCCTTTTGCCTTTATTTTGAAAAACAAAGATAGTAGTTGAGACTCTGAGGAGTTTAATCACTGTTAACCCCTAGATTTTCACCCTTGAAAATCCACGAGGGTTAAGAGTCCATATAGTCCATTAGGGCTGGCATTCAAAGTTTTTCTCAGAGTTAGCACTTTAGACATAAACAGGACTAGGTTGTGGTTGTTTTTACTTCGAAGATAGAGTTGTTGAGATTTAGGTATGGAAAGTGGTCCCCATGTGCTTGCATTATGAGTCTCTAAGCACAAAGGGGAAGACTATTACCCTTGTACATACTACTTTATGATCCTAACTTCACTTTGACTTAGGAGTTTAAGTCAAAAGTGAAATATCATCACTAAGTCATAAAAGTGACAATTAATTCTAAGTGGGTGAATTTATAGACATAAAGCAAGGAGAGTGGGTTTTCTTGGTGAGATTTTTGGATTAGATCTCACCCATTGATTAGACTTGGCTAAATTGGATCTAGGCCATTGATCTTTTAGGGGCTTGGCGAAAGGAGGGTATAGATGCATTTGTAGACTCCTCTTCACTTGTGAGAGGAGAAGGGAGGAGAGCAAGAGCATTTCTTGAGGAGAGGATGGCGCACTTGCATGAGGGTTTGCTCATTGAGTGAGGAGGGGGCGCCATAACTTGGAGGAGGAGGTTTACATTTGAGTGAGGGCGCATTCCATGTTTGAGGGCGCACTTAGAGGAGGGTTGGCGTATTCCTTGAGGAGAGGCGCACTCATTTGCATGAGAGAGTTGTGTGGGGGTGTGTGCATCATTTGAGAGGGAGCCTTAGTGAGGGAGCACTAAGGGTGCATGCAGTGGGAGACATTTGCTAGAGGAGAGAGCACAAAGCTAGGTGTGTGCACCACATATTGGAGGAGGGCACACTTTGAGAGAGAGGGCACAAACTTCAAGGGGAAGGAAAGGGCCATTCAAGCATTCAAGTAGGTAAAGGATCATACATCTCAGTGTTAAAGGCAAGCTCAAAGCAAGGATGAGAATTAGAACAAGAAGCAAACAAAGGAGGAAGAAAAGGCTCATAGGAAGCCCGAGCCCACTTCACAAGGCTTATGGGAAAGTCTTCGAGGAACTCAAGGCACCAGAGAATTAGTTTGCTATTGTACGAGGTTCACTTGTTTATGTTTCCTATATTGTACATTTTTCTTTGAGGCCTTATATATATCACTCTAAATTGGTTTCCCCATGGGGTGTTTTTCTAGGGTCATGTTGACCAAAATCTATGTGTCAAATTTATGCATGCTTAGAAGTGTAGATGACATTTTAAAGTTCAAGATCTAGAGGTAGTGTTATGAGTTTTAATGTATGTGCATGTGTACTAACATTGAGTAAAGAAAACACTTACAAGAGCACTGCTTAAGAGCACTTAACCATCAAATATTGAGAAGAAAGTTTGGTGATTGTTTGTTGTCCCAAAACAACAAAAACTTGGCTGGCTGACACAAGTTTAAGAACTTAGCAAGATCTAGAGGTAGTGTTATGTGTTTTAATGTATATTGCATGTGCTAACATTGAGTAAAGAAAACACTTGCAAGGGCACCTTAAAGAGCACTTAACCATCAAATATTGAGAAGAAAGTTTGGTGATTGTTTGTTGTCCTAAAACAACAAGAAAAGACAGCCACACAGTTGAAACTTAGAGCCATACTAAGGTCAAGGACAGATCTTAGGTGGCAGCCTCATAGGACCTCAGAAAATCTACAAGAGCTAGCACAGTGTCACATGGATTTGAGAGAGATTGTTATTTTTAGCAGGTGACCCTACTTTTTAGGAGATATCGACTAGAGACTCATATCACAATTTTGAGCATACAGTATTGGTCCTTGCATGCTTTTGAGCCCAATAACACTTAGTCTGGGGATCATGCAGGTAGTTTCAATTTTTAACAAGTAGAGCTCCAGGCCTCAATCAAGATTCTAAACATATAGTATTGATCCTTGAGTCATTACAAGTCTGTTGAACCTTTTCCAAGATGACTTGTCGGTATTTCTATTTTTAGCAGGTGGAGCATTGGGGCTCACATGTCAATTCTGAGCACATATTTGGAATTCTCACGAAATATCGAATCCGATGTATATGATATCATTGACATGCGGCGAGATTCTATTTTTAGACATTTGACACATGGCAATGGTCTCTGTAATGTCCCCATTTTTGGGCATTATTACATTACAAAGTGTTATGCCTACCAGAGTAGTCAAATAGGGATGACAGAGAGTTCGGGAGATATTGAGGGGTTTTATTGGGCCTGACTTGCATCGTTCATCATCAGGATCCATTCCGCACAGCTTGGCTTTGGTGTCGTTGCATTCCGACGATTTCTGTAATTTTGAGTTATTATGGGTCATATCTTAATTAAATTCACTAAGAAAGTCATAATGGGCATATTACATGGAGAAACCTCTTAGTGTAATAGCTCATCGGAATCGGGAGGAAGAGCATTACAGGATAAGATGATGAGAAGTGACTTTCAGTGGTCAGAGAAGCCATAAAGATGGATAAATCACTTTTTAGAGGTAAAATGGTTAATTAATTAATTAATTAAGTGATTTAATCAAGGAATAATAAAATAAAGTAAAATTCACTTGGAGGGCAAATGTCAACAGCGAATTAGGGTTTCGGGAAGCTATAAAGGAAAAGTAAAGCAACCTAATTCAGGATTATGTAGATTTTGCCTTGTCATTGAGGAGAGAGGCGCATCTCAGGAGAGATAGTTCAATGGATTCCAGGAGGAAGACACCAGTTGGTTGATTTCAGTGTTGAGAGACACACCCTAGTCACTGAAAAGATCACTCGAGTCTTTCATCATTCTTCAATAGCAGTTACATAGGTTCCAGCAGCAAGGGCGCACTTATTCAGGGTGAGGGCGCAACTTCTAAGGAGGTTCAGTGGGTCGACTTGTCCCATCCAGGGAGAGTTCAAAGATTCCCCTCCGACCCAGTCCAGAGGAAGGCAAGGCGCATCTTTTGCCTGGTTCCTCGTCAGATTTCGACGGAGGAATCATCTAGGGCGCATTTTCCAGACTTGGGAGTGCGGCACTTTGGGCGGACACATTCGGGGTCCCCGAGCGATCATCAGATCAGATCCAGGAAAACCCTTCCAACCCATTTCACAGTAGGCCAAGGCGGTCATTTTGAGACATATCTCAGCCGATTTTGACGGTGGAATCACTAGGGCACAATTTTCCAGTGGTAGAGGGGCGCATTCCCCCAGGGGGATCCATCCAAGGTCCAGACACACCAACAGAGGGGTCGGTCAGTCACCAGGACAGAGAGCTAGAGCAAGGTGCACCATTTGGGATAGCTTCCAGGCCATTCCGAGAGGTTTAGCCACCAGGGCGAACTTTCCAGACTTGCAGCAGTTACCGTGCAAGTTGCCATAGTTCCAGCTCATCCAATGACCCCGCAATGCTCATCTATTATCGAGTATTATCATTTAGTTTTCTTATTATATTCCGGCTAAGATCCTTTTGTCATTTGATCTAGCCGAGTGATTCATTTTTATTCATCCGCATTCGACATTGTACTCATAGAGATATCATAATATAAGATTTGCAGTCTTTTATCTCATTTATCATCTGAATAGTCATTTATATGCTGTAACAATGAATTATCCACAGTAGATACATCAAATTATCAGTGTTTCCCAGACTATCCAAGTTAGGAACATTACAGTCTCCTAGTCATCCTAGACATATTTAGCAGTTTACTATTTTTTACGGCGGGGCCCCTACTTTTAGCAGTGTCTATTTATAGCAGGGATGGTCGCTTCCAAAGGTGACAAGTGGCAGGGTTAGATTCCTACAAATAGCAGTGATGCAATGTGACATGTGGTAGTTGGCTTAATTAATGAGGGGGGTGCATTTCCGAAGGAATAAAGCAATTAATTGAAAGATAATTAAAGAAGGGGGCATGTGGATGAGGTGGCACATCACATGGGTGTGATTGGGCTAATTAAAGCTCAATTTACTTATTCCTTTTCTTCACTCACCATTATTTCACTTTCCATGTATTAATTCCTTTTATCTCCATACATGTGCCTTATTATTCCCTCAATCCCCTATTTCCTAGCATTAATGTGCCTCCCTTTTCCCTATTTTTTAGCCAAACGCCTCTCCCTCCATATTTTCTAGCTCATTGTCTTAATGAGCCTCCATTTTTCCTAATTTCTAACTCTCATTAATTTCTAGCACATTGTCTTAATATGCCTCCATTTTCCCTATTATTTAGCATCCACTCTCTCTCCCTATTTCTTAGCCTAACTCCTCTCCTCCCTATTTTTTAGCTCATTGTCTTAATGAGCCTCCATTTTTCCTATTTTTAGCATTTGATGGGCCTCCCTTTTTACCACCTATTTCCTAGCACGTTAATTTATTTTCCTAACTCTTATTTCCTAGCGCATTAATTTATTTTCTTAATTCCTATTCTCTAGCGCTATTTCCCTATTTTATTATCCTCGCTCCCTATTTTTCCCTAAATTCATGCGCATGTCTCACTCTCCTCTCACACCAGACCAGTGCACAAATCAGTTCACAGGGCGATACCGATCATGGTTCCAACTCAAATAATTTTGCTCACGATGATGAATCATGAGATACATTTTTTTATGTGATTTTGTATCATCCTTTCAAGACTTAGGACTCGGGACAAATAGCAAAATTCAATATCAATGTGTGATGTATCACTTGATGGCATCCTATATATATTATATATCAATCTTATTTTCATATTTATGTCGCGATGTGTTTGTTTGATGTTGTTGTTGCTTTCGATGTTTTAAAAAAATGAAAATTTGGTATTTTTTTACGTTTGTCGATATGTTCCGCAATATTGCCAATAAGTTATATTCCAGACCCTTGGCAATATATTTGTCGACACGATAAATGTAATTTTCACTCCAACAACCACTTCTAATGTGGCAATCCTAACTATTAAATCTTGATTGACAAACATGGAAGAAAAACTTTTTCTAGAGTAGCTTCTCTCCTCTACAGATATGGAATCTTGTTAGTATTACATCATGTTGTCTTATCAACCTTGTAAGGGTAGGATTCCCAAATTGCCGAATTGTAAATTCACAAGTTCTTGAATTCGTCAAATTCGAAAAGTTCTAAATTTTCTGAATTCCCGAGTTCCTAAATTCCTCAATGTCCCAAACTTCTGAATTATTAAAATTGCCAAATTCCCAAATTAATTGGACAACGATCCTTGCTGAGTTAAACCTTCTTTGATTCCTTCCTCTATTGAATATTTGGCCACCCAAAACAAGTAATCCTTCTCTATTTCATTGTCACACTTCCCAACTTCATATTTAATCTCAGATAATCTTCAATTATGAAATTTCTTGTTGTTAAGGCTATACTTTGTATTCCTTCGTCTTTAGACTTTCCTTTTAGAAGACCATTGGCACAAATTTTACTACTACATGTTGTGTGACCAATTTTTCTACATAATAACCCTCATCGAGAGACAATGCTTCTTGGGTCAGTTTCAAGGCATCTCGTCCAAACTCCACCTCATGGAAGCAATTATCAGAACCATAGTTTTCTATGGCTCTGAGATCTAGGGACCGAGCTTGTTACAGACAGACTGAGCCAAGTTGAAGGGGGTCCTGAAACCTACTTCTCAGGCATATCACCTACTACAAGCGGACGATTCTGCAACCCATTATTCAAGCAAAGTTTGGTGTCCACCCATTCCACCTTGAGGTCATTTTCCGCATGGTCTCTTTCCTTCGTAGAGTTAGATCTTTCAATGACAATACCAACGAGAGAGAGCAGTACACCTACCTCACTCTTTGTTCCTCAGAGGCTCTACACCGCGCGGAGATTGTAGTTCGTCACCGTTCAAAATGGCAGGACATGATCCCACCATCAAGTTACCCGAATTCAAGGGAGAAGCATTAGAAGATCATGAAAAGAACTTGTTTATCTATGAGAAGATTTGGGAAGTAAAGCAGATCATACATGAGGATACAAAACTTGCGCAGTTAGCTATAACGCTAAGAGACCGCGCACTGGAATGGTACATGAGCTTGGTTGAAAATAGTCCACCAGGAACAACAAGGACGATTGCAGATGTCAAGAAGCTACTGATAAATAAATTTCAGAAGCCTAGCTTAAAGGATCAATATATGAATGAGATGATTGAAATCAGGCAGAAACAAGGTGAGTTTGTTTGGGAGATTGATCAAAGGATTAAATGTCTTAAGGGTAAGTTGAAGTATGCCATCACTGATATGCAGCATAGACATCTCTTTGTGA
>SNQJ01S0171900.1:0-18974 GCA_010110895.2 Picea sitchensis
TCTCCACACTGAGTAACATCCATCAAGTGCTCACGAACTGCTGTCATATGGCAAGAGGTACCACTGTCAATATACCAAGTATCCGGAGTAGTGGTCCTCGAGGATAGACACACAATCAAGGAAAATTCTTTGTCAAACTTGGTGGAAAACGCATCTGCCTCTCTTGAAGCTACTGTTTGTCTCAACCTTGGCATCTCACCAAGGTATGACCTTGGCATCTCACCAAAGGTCCCTTCTCTTGGCATCTCACCAAGAGTTTCTTGATCTTTGCATCTCACCAAAGATCCTCTACTTGGTCTCTCACCAAGTGACTTCCTCTCGAAGTGACTGTTGTCCCAATTTTCTGTCTGCTGAAATTCCTGCCTCTCTTCAACTCAGCTCTGATACCATGTTAATTTTTTCAAAATCCCAACCCAGTTTCAGTCTCACGGATTTTTCAGCCAAATTTAAATGCCAAACTCAGTTTCAGTACTGTTTCAGCATATGTTACAGCACTGTGTTTCAGCATCTACTCACAGCTGTGTTTCAGCATATACTCAGCACTGTGTTTCAACATCTACTCACAACGTTGTTTCATCATATACTCAACATTGTGTTTTAGCATCTATTACAGCCCGGTGTTTCGACATATACTCACAGCGGTGTTTCAACATATACTCAACACTGTGTTTCAGCATCTACTCACAACGATGTTTCAACATATACTCAGCAGTGTGTTTCAGCATATGTTACAGCACTATGTTTCAGCATATGTTACAACACTGTGTTTTAGCATATACTCACAGCGGTGTTTCAGCATATGACTCAGCACTGTGTTTCAGCATATACTCATAGCGGTGTTTCAGCATATGACTCAGCACTGTGTTTCAGCATATAAAAAACTTAACAGAAATAAATTTCAGAACTGAAACATGAGGATTCTGAACATCGTTTTCAACGCAGAAATAAAATATCAGCAATATGCAAAACTCAAAAAATATAGACACAAAGATATTTGGTCTAAATTCGACCCTGGAAAAACCCACAAGGGGAAAACCAGTGAGAGAGAGATTTGTATTATTTATGAGCTTCTGAGAAATTCTTTTACAACATATTTATCTTCAAATATTTACAAAAACTTATCAAGACATTCCTGTATCTTTTCTCCTCAATTTTTGAACCAGAAATTCATACAATTGTACGACAATTAATGTTGTACAGCCTGTCACGAAATTCGTGCCAAAACTCTGCTAAGATTGTATGGACTGTACAAAAATACACACAGAAATATATTACAGTAGTAACCTCAATTTCTGTGCCAACAAATGTTGTCTGGCAGCCTTGGAATGCATGCAATACTCTCAGAAATTGCAGCTGCTGTCCTCCTCAATTTCTGTGCACATTACATGTTGTATGACCTCCCCAAATCTGTATGGTACGGCTTGTTCTTCCTTGTTGTCTGAAATCCATACTTCTCTTTTCTTTGGGATGCGTTCTCTCCTTCAGCAAATGCTGTCTCTTTTCTCAGCTCGACCTCTGTCTTGCTCTCTATTGTTCTCTCAACAAGAATGTTGCAACTTTCTTGTTCTTGGCATTTCACCAAGAACCTCTTGGCATCTCACCAAGAGTCTCTTTCTCTCTCAACAAGACTATTGCTGCATCTTCTTCTCTTGCTCTTGGTATCTCACCAAGAGCCTCTTGCTTCTTCTTTCTCTTGCCATCTCACCAAGAGCCTCTTGGCCTCTCACCAAGATTTCTTCAACTTCTTACCCAAGAATGGGTGCACCCACTTGCCTTAATCAACCTCATGAGGGAAGGTGAGGAGTTTTCTAATCTAACGGCTGAGATTATATTAGATGGGTGGCTGAGATTTGGTGTCTCTTCACTCACCCTCACTTTAATCATAAATTTATCTTTTAATTTGCATCTCACAAATTAATTTGACTAAGACCCACATTCGGAAATTTCTCCCCTTAGGTGCCTAGGGAAGAGAAACACTTGCCTTGGTACTTTATTTTAATTAAAATTTTAACACGAGGAACGTGGTTGTTCACTTTGTCTTCCCACGGATTGGATTCAGATATGTTAATTTTCCTCTCTCTATTATGAATGGCTATGTCTTTTGATGTTATGTATCGATTGAATCTGAACTGGAATAAGTTACCTTCTCTGTCTATATGACCTTTTTTCATCTGGTGTATTGTATCAGATTAAATTGGATCTGTAACGAGTTTCTCCCAACTTTCTGTTCGAATGTTTTATCAGATACTATGTATCTAAAAATATGCTCTAACAATATGCAATCTATATATTATATGTGTTTAGAATGATAAAATTCGGCAGTTAAATCATTTTGGAAACCCCTTTGTGTTTTTTTTTACGGGTGTTAAAAAAATCTTGAGAATAGATGCCTTTCGGACGTCTTTGCTTTCCTTTCTTCTTTTCAGAATGGGATACCCTCTCCTTAGTCATGGTCCATGATGAATTTAGATATTTTCCCTTATAGAAAACCTTTATCCTTTTGTATCCTTCTGAGCAGGAAAAACTCTTAAGTCTTTATGCTATTGGAATTCAGGAATTGTCGTATACTGTGGTTTGACATTTGAAACCCCGAAACCCAAAATCCAGAAGTGTTGGTCCCACACCCTTTCGCCTTTTGGAAATTCAAGAATTGTCGTATATTTTGGTTTGGTATTTGAAACCCCGAAATCCCGAAGTGGTGGTCCCACATCCTTTCACTTTTCAGAATTCAAGAGTTGTTGTGTATTGTGGTTTGGTATTTGAAACCCCGAAATCCCAAAATCCCAAAGTGGTGGTCCCACATCCTTTCACTTTTCAGAATTTGAGAGTTTTTTTGTATTTTGGTTTGGTATTTGAAACCCCGAAATCCCGAAATCCCGAAACCCAAAATCCCGAAGTGGTGGTCCCACATCCTTTCACCTTTCGAAATTTGAGAGCTGTTGTGTATGGCGGTTTGGTATTGAAACCCCGAAATCCTGAAGTGCGGGACCCACCTTCCCTTTTTCTGCATTTTGGAGGTTTGTATGTGTGGTTGTTTGGGAACTTTCACTCGTGAAATCCTGAACTCCGAATTCCTAAAGTACTAATTACCTTTCGGGAGTTGCAGTCTGTTGATGATTAACTTTTGTGCTCACAAAAATCTGAACCCGGAAACCCGATATTGGATGGGCCCCTTACCTTTTTCGTAACTTCGTGATTCAGCGTTTGATGTCATGTAATGATTTGCATTGGGAGTTAGTAAATCCCGAAACCTGAAATTGTAGGGCCCACACCCTAATCATTTTTATCATTTCGGATTTTCTTTTTCATTTGTGTTTATGCGCCATGTGTTCGTAAATCTTGAAATACCAAAACCTGAAATCCCGAAGCAGTGGATCCCACATCTTGTTGCTTTCAGAATTTGGGGATTGTTCTATGCGGTGTTTGGGTACTTGAAACCCTGAAACCCCGAAGCCCGAATTCCCAAAATCCTAAAATGCGGGACCCACTCTCCCTCTTTCGCATTTCAGAAAATTATTTGTGTTTGATGTTTGGCTTTTGAAGTCACGGGATTCCGAAACCCGAAATCCCGAAGTACTGAGCTTCTCTTTTTCGCATTTCAGAAATTGGTTTATGCCATTGTTGTTGAGGCACTCGAACCCACGAAGTTTCGAAAGCCCGAAACCCAGAAACGCTAGTCCAACCTTCCCTTTGTTTCGTATTTCAAAATTTTTTACTTGTCGATGTTTGACCTCTGTATTCACAAAATCCTGAAGTGCTGGTCACTTTTCGTGATTTCGGGAGTTGTCGTGTGTTGATCTTAGTTTTTGAAATTGCGAAATTCCAAACTCCGTAATCCCAAAAATGCGGGTCACGTTTCACAATTTCGGGATTTGTTCTACGTTGATGTTGCTTGTTGTAATTGGAAAATCCCGAAATCCTTATGCTTTAGGTTTTTTAAATGCGTAGTTATGAGAGAGAGAGGATTATTATTATTTTTCGAGGTTTGGACTTCCCCTCACAATTTCCTCTTCTACCCCAAGCGTAAACATCTGGGTATAGATACCGATTCTATAATTTAAAGTAGGCTACTCCGACTGTAAATTCTTTAGAATGCTTCTTGTGTATTACCTATTCGGAGCCTCTTACTTCATAGGTTGCATGCGTTTTATTTCCATTCAGGTATATCTTAGATGTTCGTATCTCATGTAGTGTCGCACGTTAAGTTCATGTCTGGAGTACTAATCAAAACTTTATAGCCCTTAAGACGCTTTCGTAAGTTCCTAACAGGTTCTAGACTTTCATTGTGTATTTGATTTTCTTTTAGGTCAAAGTTATATAAAGTTATATTACTCATGGAGACATTCGTGCTTGTTTCGTATGAAGGTCTATGAAGTCGAAGCGTTCTTATAGATATTTATTGGTGGAAGCATTAGTTTTCTTTCATATTGAAACTATCATTCTCATTCTTTAAAGGATTGGGAATCGAGATCTAATGATGGGGCTCTGTGTTTACGAGGGTACCCATCAAAAGTCCCCGAACCATCCTCCCCTCGACCTGGAACGTTTATATGACCAGATGCGACAGAGGAAGAGACTCCTAGTTCTCCCACCATGAGTTGAGTACCACATTTCATTAAACTCTTCCTATCATTCATTATTCTGTTAAAGTTTCTGTCCAGAAGGGTGAGTGTCATGAAGAGCAGAGTCTATTCAAGGGTGTGACATCCCCCCAAAATAAATATTTTTCTTTTTATGTGTTGGAAATTTATTTCTGTTTTTGGCAACTTCGAATCTGAAGAGAAATTGCCATTTATGGCAATTCTGAATTTTGTATTTAATAATTGTATTTAATTATTGTGACAATTGGGCAAAGATCTATTTGGAACCAACTAACTATTTGACTATGACACTTGTATAACAACAAAAAAATTATATTAACATCATGAGAACAAATGGAACAACCATGTTAAAATGAGTTGACGATGACTCCATGAGTGGGGAATAAGTTGGAACTACCTCTGGGCTGATGATTACAAGTGGAAAATCAGAGAATTGGCCACTTGCAACCCCTGAAAATTAGGGATTAAGAAAAGCTGTGAAAATCCCCAAAGAAGGGAAAAAACCTAGGCAAAAATGGATAAATAGCATATGCGAGGAGGTAGGACGCTGCCAAGTATGCTGGGAAAGGATTTATGAACTCTCTTGTTGTTATGAGAACTGCAGATTGAGTATGAGGCAAGAGGAGTTTTGTTGAATCCAAATTGTCTTGCTATTATGAGCATTGTTGAGTAAGTGTGAAGCAAGAGGATAACTGTCGGAATCAAAGGACATGTCTAAGGAGAAATTTCCAAGTTCGCTCTCATGGATTCGTGGTCAGGGTAGCGGGTGAATCGGGAAAGTGATTTTGGCTGCCCTATTCTACGGTTGGGAGGAACGTGGTTGTTCACCTTGTCTTCCCACAGATTGGATTCAGATATGTTAATTTTCCCTTCTTTATTATGAATGGCTATGTCTTTTGATGTTATGTATCGATTGAATCTGAACTGGAATAAGTTACCTTCTCTCTCTATATGACCTTTTTTCACCTGGTGTATTGTATCTGATTAAATCGGATCTGTAACGAGTTTCTCCCAACTTTTTGTTCGAATGTTTTATCAGATACTATGTATCTAACAATATGCTCTAACAATATGAAATCTATATATTAGATGTGTTTAGAATGATAAAATTCGAGAGTTAAATAATTTTGGAAACCCCTTTTTGTTTTTATTTCCGGGTGTTAAAACAATCTTGAGAATAGATGCCTTTCGGAGGTCTTTGCTTTCCTTGTTTCTTTTCAGAATGGGATACCCTCTCCTTAGTCAATGTCCATGATGAATTTAGAGATTTTCCCTTATAGAAAACCTTTATCCTTTTGTATCCTTCCGAGAAGGAAAAACTCTTAAGTCTTTATGCTTTTGGAATTCGGGAATTGTCGTATAGTGTGGTTTGACATTTGATACCTCGAAACCCAAAATCCCGAAGTGTTGGTCCCACACCCTTTCACCTTTTGGAAATTCGGGAATTGTCGTATATTTTGGTTAGGTATTTGAAAGCCAGAAATCCCAAAACCCGAAATCCTGAAGTGGTGGTCCCACATCCTTTCACTTTTCAGAATTCGGGAGTTGTTGTGTATTGTGGTTTGGTATTTGAAACCCCGAAATCCCAAAATCCCGAAGTGGTGGTCCCACATCCTTTCACTTTTCGGAATTGAGGATTTCTTGTGTATTGTGGTTTGGTATTTGAAACCCTGAAATCCCGAAACCCAAAATCCCGAAGTGGTGGTCCCACATCCTTTCACCTTTCGAAATTCGGGAGTTGTTGTGTATGGTGGTTTGGTATTGAAACCCCGAAATCCCAAAACCCGAAATCCTGAAGTGCGGGACCCACCTTCCCTTTTTCTGCATTTTGGAGGTTTGCATGTGTGGTTGTTTGGGCACTTGCACTCGTGAAATCCTGAACTCCGAATTCCTAAAGTACTAATTACCTTTCAGGAGTTGCAGTCTGTTGATGATTGACTTTTGTGCTCACGAAAATCTGAACCTCGAAACCCGATATTGGATCGGCCCCTTACCTTTTTCGTAACTTTGTGATTCAACGTTTGATGTCGTGTAATGATTTGCATCGGGAGTTAGTAAACCCCGAAACCTGAAATTGTAGGGCCCACACCCTAATCGTTTTTAGCATTTCGGATTTTCTTTTTTATTTGTGTTTATGCGCCATGTGTTCGTAAATCTTGAAATACCAAAACATGAAATCCCGAAGTAGTGGATCCCACATCTTGTTGCTTTCGGAATTTGGGGATTGTTGTATGCGGTGTTTGGGTACTTGAAACCCCGAAACTTCGAAGCCTGAATTCCTGAAATCCTGAAATGCCGGATGCACTCTCCCTATTTCGCATTTCGGAAAATTATTTGTGTTTGATGTTTGGCTTTTGAAGTCACGGGATTCCGAAACCCGAAATCCCGAAGTACTGAGCTTCTCTTTTTCGCATTTTAGAAATTGTTTTATGTTGTTGTTGTTGAGGCACTTGAACCCACGAAGTTCTGAAAGCCCGAAACACCAAAGCGCTAGTCCAACCTTCCCTTTGTTTCATATTTCGAAGATTTTTACCTGTCGATGTTTGACCTTTGTATTCGCGAAATCCTGAAGTGTTGGTCACTTTTCACGATTTCGGGAGTTGTCGTGTGTTGATCTTAGTTTTTGAATTCGCGAAATTCCAAACTCCGTAATCCCAAAAATGCGGGTCACGTTTTGCAATTTCGGGATTTGTTCTACGTTGATGTTGCTTGTTGTAATTGGAAAATCCCGAACTCTGAAACCACGACATGCTGGTCACATTTTCACGATTTCGGGAGTCAATGTTTGTCGATTGGAGAATTTTGTGTTCCAATTAGAGATATAGAAGTAACAGACCTATTTGCAAGATGCTCATCTAGTTAAACCTATGCTAGTATTATAGACATCATCAAATAAGAAATATTGGTAATTGTTACAAGACTTTGAATAAACATTGAAGGGAGGAGGATACACTTATTGTATCAGTAGGAAGTTTTAATTTGTATAGTAAAGATAATCAACGACAATAAGGTCTCCAACAAACTTTCAACTCAAGCTTTATACAGAAAGCCTACTTGCTTGAGACCTCAAAACTTTTCAAGGATAAATGTACAAACAAATTTCTTTTTTTATGGTGATTTTTGAGGTACATTACATATGGTATCAGAGAAAAAGTTACAACACTGGGCTTGAACAGGGACACAATTATTTCTTAGTATATATATTCCGATCTATGAGAAAACTAACAAATCTTGTGAATTGCAAACAAAAAGATTTTATGTTTTGTGTTGAATAATGGCAGCTCAAGCAGGTGCATAAATCAAGATGGAAGAGAATCCACAACAAGGACCTCGTGGAGATATGATACAGAACAGTGATGGAAGCTCACCCACAGAGGTGTTGGAAACAATGAGAAACCTTATAGTTGAACTACAGGTTTTCAAGGCCGACAATGAAAAATTGAAGAAGGCAGAGTAGGAACAACAAGAGATAAATGAAGTCTTGTTGCGTAGTATAGTAACCAAGAAAAGTCCAAAAGATGATAACCAGAAGGAAGAGGTTAGAAAAAGGGCCTCCAAGAATTCTGGTGTGAAACCAGAAAAAGGAGACATTTCATCTGAAGGGACATCTTTAGCTAAAGACAAAACCATACCAGACAGAAAAAGAAAACAAACAGACCACCTTGCAGGAGAATTTAAAAAGATTAAACCAGCTACTTTTGATGGAGAATACAGGATAGGAGAAGAAGCCGAGGCATGGTTGTTGGACATCAAAAAATACTTCCAAATCTACAACTATTCCAGCAACATGAAGGTTAGAATGGTCATCTACAATCTGAAAGGGAAGGCCAACATTTGGTGGCAGGACCTAAAATTGGCCAAGGGCCTAAAGGAGAAACAATTGGAATGGTCAAATGACGATGGATGACCTTATAAATAAATTTATGGAACTACTAAGGTTTTTACCATACATCCAGGAGGATAAGGTTAAAATCTAGTGATTCTTAAGCTATTTACGACAGTCCTACAGGGACAGAATTGGGTTTGACAACCCCAAATCCTTGAGTGAGTCATCCAGGAAGGCATGAATGTGCTATGACAGTATAAATAGTGAGTAGAGTTTCCCAAGACTTGGAAGGATAAGAGACAAGATGGAACACACTAGCGGAAGAAAAGATACCAGCCAACTTCTTATCGAAATGCAGCAAAAAGTTTTCCAAGGAAGGATTTTCACTCCAATCACCCGAATACGCAAGGTAGTGGTAAACCTTTGAACCTTGGAACGAAAAGTTTTGGGGACAACGCTTGCGAACCTTTAAAGTGTTGGGAGTGTGGAGAGCCTCATCTAAGGAGGAAATGTCCACATTTAATTGCAGCAAACATAAATGTTGTTCACAATTTGCAGAAAGCCTCGACAGTAGGTGACATGGGTAGAAGTATGCATCGGATAAATGCAACCATAGATGGTCGACAAGCTGACCACCAGTCCTCGGTGGTAGAAGTCGAAGGTAAAATCAATGAAACTCGAATTTCTATTTTAATTGGCACTGGAGCTACATTTAGTTATGTTACTCCCAATGTAGTAGAGCTGAACAAACTTAAGAAACAAAAGCATGAAAAATCTTAGCTTGTACAACAAGCAAAATGTACTAAAATAAAAGTAGTTAACTTTACTTCTGATCTTGAGTTCATCTTAGATGGCCAAAAGTTGAGGACCAATCTGAACATCCTACCACTAGGATCTTATGACATGATTATTTGGATGGATTAGTTGGAACAACACAAAGTAGTACTCGATTGTTATACAAAGTTACTTAGCTATAAAGATAATCTTGGCACTGCTAGAACAACCCAATGCATATCAAAACCTGTATCAGTCAGACAAGTTTTAGCGATGCAACTCAAGAAATGTATTAGGAAAGGATCTCAAGTTTACGCCATCCAAGTGACAAATCTATTAGAAAAAGAAGATAAGCCCAAGTTAGAAGACTTTGTTGTCCTACGTGAATTCAGAGACATGTTTGTTGATGAGATACCAGAATTGCCATGTTTAGACTGCATGGTATTCCTAAAATGGTGATTTCAGATAGAGACGTAAAATTCACATCCGCTTTTTGGAAGGAATTGTTTGCAAGGCTAAATACTAGTTTGAATTTCAGTACGAGTTATCATCCACAAATAGATGGACAGACCAAAAGGACAAATTGAATCATAAGGGATATGCTCCACATGTATCTAAGAAAAAAATCGAACAAGTGGGAAGACTACCTACACTTGGTGCAATTTGCATATAACAATGGGTACCAAACTTCGGCTAAGTTGAGCCCTTTTGAAATACTGTATGGCAGAAAGTGTACAAGTCTGATTAGCTGGGATAACCCAGTTGACAGACTCATGGTTGGACCATAGATGCTCCAAGAAATGGAGAACATGGTAAGAAAGGTACAACAGAACTTGAAAAAAGCACAGGACAGACAGAAGAGCTATGCAGATCAGAAAATAAGACACGTGGAATTTCAAGTGGGAGACCATGTTTACTTGAAGGTCAAAGCCGAGAAAAGCTCGCTGAAGTTGGGAAATTGTGCCAAGATGGCACCCAGGTATTGTGGGCCCTTCGAGATACTAGCTCGAATTGGACCCATAGCATATTAGCTTGCACTTCCAGCTAATCTAAGTATTCATAATGTATTTCATGTTTCTTTGTTGAAAAAGTATATTCATGACCCTACTCATATGATTGATTGGAACTTGATGCAAGTGGAACCCGAGGGCGAGTTCCAGGTGGAACCCTTGTGCATTCTAGACTGGAGAGAAATAACTCTTCGGAACAGAGTTGTTGCTCAAGTAAAAGTGCAATGGAAGCACTTTAGTCCTGAGGAGGCCACTTGGGAATTGGAGGGATATTTGCAGAAATCTCATCCAATCATGTTCCAGGAAAGGAACGAATAATGAGGACAGTGTTCTACTAAAGGGGGGAAAGGATGTAACATCCCTCAAAAATATTTTTTTTTATTTTTATGTGCTGGAAATTTATTTCCATTTTTGGCAAATTCAAATCTCAAAAATCTTTGCCATTTATGGCAATTTCGAATTTTGAATTTAATAATTGTATTTAATTATTGTGATTGTTGGGAAGATATCTATTTGGACCCAACTAACTATTTGAATATGACACTTGTATCACAACAGAATAATTATATTAATTGCAGGAGGACAAATGGAACAACCATGTTAAAATCAGCTCACCATGACTCCATGAGTGGGGAACAAGTTGGAACTACCTCTCGGCTGATGATTACAAGTGGAAAATTGGAGATTTGGCCATTGGCAACCCCTGAAAATCAGGGATTAAGAAAAGCTGCGAAAATCCCCAAAGTAGGGAAAAGACCTGGGAAAAAATGGATAAATAGCATATGCGAAGAGGCAGGATGCTGCCAAGTATGCTGGGAAAAGATTTCATAACTCTCTTGCTGTTATGAGCACTATGGATTGAGTGTCGGGGAATAGGAGTTTTGTTGAAACTAAATTGTCCTGTTGTTATGGGAACTATTAAGTAAGTGTGAAGAAAGAGGATAATTGTTGGAATCGAAGGACATAGATGAGGAGGAGTTCCCATGTTCGCTCTCATGGATTCATGGTCACGCTAGGGGGTGAATTGGGCAAGTGATTTTGGATGCTCTATTATACGGTTGGGAGGAACGTGGTTGTTCACTTTGTCTTCCCACAGATTGGATTCAGATATTTTAATTTTACCCTCTCTATTATGAATGACTATGTCTTTTGATGTTATGTATAGATTGAATCTGAACTGGAATAAGTTACCTTTTTTGTCTGTATGACCTTTTTGCATATGGTGTATTGTATCTGATTAAATAAGATCTGTAACGAGTTTCTCCCAACTTTCTGTTCGAATGTTTTATCGGATACTATGTATCTAACAATATGCTCTAACAATATGTAATCTATATATTAGATGTGTTTAGAATGATAAAATCTGGGAGTTAAAGAATTTTTGAAACCCCTTTTTGTTTTTTTTTCGTGTGTTAAATCAATCTTAAGAATAGATGCCTTTTGGAGGTCTTTGCTTTCCTTGTTTCTTTTCAGAATGGGCTACCCTCTCCTTAGTCAAGGTCCATGACGAATTTAGAGATTTTTCCTTACAGAAAACCTTTATCCTTTTGTATCGTTCTGAGCAGGAAAAACTCTTAAGTCTTTATTCTTTCGGAATTCGGGAATTGTCGTATACTGTGGTTTGACATTTGAAACCCCGAAACCCGAAATCCCGAAGTCTTGGTCCCACACCCTTTCACCTTTCGAAAATTCAGGAATTTTTGTATATTATGGTTTGGTATTTGAAACCCGGAAATCCCAAAATCCCGAAGTGGTGGTCCCACATCCTTTCACCTTTTGGAATTCGAGAGTTGTTGTGCATTGTGGTTTGGTATTTGAAACCTTGAAATCCTGAAATCCTGAAGTGGTGGTCCCACATCCTTTCACTTTTTGAAATTTGGGAGTTGTTGTGTATTATGGTTTGGTATTTGAAACCCCGAAATCCCAAAACCCGAAATCCCGAAGTGGTGGTCCCACATCCTTTCACCTTTCAGAATTCGGGAGTTGTTGTGTATGGTGGTTTGGTATTTGAAACCATGAAATCTCGAAACCCGAAATCCTGAAGTGCGGGACCCACCTTCCCTTTTTCTTCATTTTAGAGGTTTGTATGTGTGGTTGTTTGGGCACTTGCACTCGCGAAATCTCAAACTTTGAACTCCCGAAGTACTAATCACATTTCGGGAGTTGCAGTATATTGATGATTGAATTTTGTGATCACGAAAATCCGAACCCCGAAACCGGATATTGGATGGGCCCCTTACCTTTTTCGTAACTTTGTGATTTGACGTTTGATGTCATGTAATGTTTTGCATCGGGAGTTAGTAAACCTCGAAACCCGAATTGTAGGGCCCACACACTAATTGTTTTTCGCATTTCGTATTTTCTTTTTCATTTGTGTTTATGCATCGGGAGTTAGTAAACCTCGAAACCCTGAAGCAATTCTCAAAACCCTAAAATGCAGGACCCACTCTTCCTCTTTCGCATTTTGAAAAATTGTTTGTGTTTGATGTTTGGCTTTTGAAGTCGTGGGATGCCGAAACCCAAAATCCCAAAGTACTGAGCTTCTCTTTTTCTCATTTCAGAAATTGATTTACGACGTTGTTATTGAGGCACTTGAACCCACGAAGTTCCCAAAACCCGAAACCCTGAAGCGCTAGTCCAACATTCCCTTTGTTTCATATTTCGGAGATTTGTATCTGTCGATGTTTGACCCGTATATTCGTGAAATCCCGAAGTGCTGTTCACTTTTCATGATTTCGAGAGTTGCCATGTGTTGATCGTAGTTGTTGAATTTGTGAAATTCCAAACTCTGAAATCCCGAAAATGCGGGTCACGTTTCACAATTTCGAGATTTGTTCTGCGTTGAGGTTGGCTATTGTAATTGCAAAAATTCGAACTCCGAAACCCTGACATGCTAGTCATTTTTTCGCGATTTCGGGAGTCGATGTGTGTTGATTGGAGAATTTTGTGTTCCAATTAGAGATATAGAACTAACAAACCTGTTTGCAAGGTGATAGTATAGTTAAACCTGTGATGGTATTATAGACATCATCAAATAAGAAATATTGGTAATTGTTACAAGACTTTGAATAAACATTGAAGGAGGAGGACAGACTTATTGTATCAGTAGGAAGTTTGAAGTTGTATAGTAAATACAATCAATGACAGTAAGGTCTCCAACAAACTTTTAACTCAAGCTTTATACAGAAAGCCTACTTGCTTGAGACCTCGAAACTTTTCAAGGATAAATGTACAAACAAATTTATTTTTTTATGGTGATTTTTGAGGTACATTACAAAGGGATAGCTCGGCCTTGTAACTCCGTATTTTATGTTTTAGCAGCCATAAGGGATTATTACCTTATTAATGTATATATGGTTGAATTCGTATGTGGTTAAATTTTATATGTTGGCCCTGTAATTTTATTTGGCTAAGTTAGGACACCACCTAATCCTGCTTTACTCACATCAACACAGGCGATAAGGTCTTTATGTGGGTTTGTTGTCAATAATTCCTTCAACTTGTTAAAACTATCTTAACACTTCTATGAGCAATTAAACTTGGTCCCTTTTTTTTAATGATGTGATAAGGTAGTCTATTTTGAAAAACCCCTCTAGAAATCTGTGATAAGTGATTCCCATGAATGACCGGATATCCGCTACATCGTTAGGTATCGGCCATTCCATGATGGCTTTTATTTTGAGTACAGATTGTATTTCCTTGAAGTTTGTAGAACTATTCTTAAGCGTTCTTCATGTTCTTCTTCCGTTTTAGAATAGACCAGAATATTGTCATTAAATATGAGTACGAACTTGTCTAAATACTGAATGAAAACATTGTTCGTCATGCACATAAACATGGCTAGTGTGTTATTGAGTCCGAAAGGTATGACTACCAATTCCTATTGTTCATATCTTGTCTGAAATGTTGTTTTGTTTATGTCCTCATCTTTTATCCTAACTTGATGATAACTGGAGCATAAATCCAACTTTGAAAAGATCTTGGCCCCACCTACTTGATCCTGGCCATAGATTCTCAAATTAAACCCATACTCAACTCAAATCTTGTTACAAGGAGCTTAAGCACTTCTTCTTCCACATTAATACTTATCAAAGCTATTTTATAAGTGAAATTATAAGACTTTATCTCCTCCTCAAAACCTTGACTCCTTGTAATCCTCTAAATGTTTTCTTTTATCCTAACCGCATGGACTATACTCTTGTCCTTAGCAGACTATACATACATATACCAAAGTGTTTATGAAACAACCTATATGTCTAACGTCAAAATTCCACTGTGCCATAAAATATCGACACATCAATTTATATACATGTATATAACTATTGCCTATTACATTGTGCCACCAAATATTTACGCAACATTCGATATGTATAAACATATTATTACCAAACATATTGGGCCATAAAATGTTTAAGCAATAGCCTATATTTATATAAGTCCATTGCCAAATGTACTCTGCCAGCAAGGCCTACCGTGAGATGATTACTAAGAATTACCCTTGATAAATTTTGGAGTGGCCAATAAGTTTCTTCGGGTATGCGGGCCAGAGAACATAATGCGCTTCTTGCCATCAACGTGGTCCTAGAAATTGTGAATTCCAGGAGTGGAGATGGTAGTTAAGATTAAGGTTCTCACCTCACCCCTTTAGGGACAAGTGTCATTCTATTCGAATTAACTCTTGAGAAGAGGCTTACTTTTCCTTAACGGAATATCGACGAACCCTAACCAAACTTAGAATGAGAAGACTAAACTGTCTACCAAATCCATTTTCTGTGGATTAAGGCGGGACTAAATTGGGATACGGTCGAGAAGGTGTAATGTCCCTTCTGTCAAAGCTTTTAAGACGTTTTGGAAACAGCCCCTCGGGATTATCACGAGCTTAAAGTGTCCCTCCGAAATCTAGCCACCTTACCCTAGCTACAGTACTGTCTTACAGACCGCCATTACGCAACCGTAGGCTAGTAGATGGGCACCAGAACTATCGTTTTCATTAGTCTTCTTTTGATATTGGCTCTTTGTGCTCCCTGCAAATAAGGTTGAGTTATCAAATATTCTCTATAACTTCTCAATGCTTAACTAGTGGACTCGTTCTGGAATCAAACGTAATTGGGCGGACCTCTACCATTTTGACTCGGCATTTGGTTAGTTGGTTTTAGGAACCCTCTTTATTATAAAAAAATCATTTTGGTTTCTGAGTCGTTCGACGTGAAGGTTACTTGACAATCTAAAGCTTCAATAATGGAAAGGTAACGCATTTCTTGATGTCTCTATTTTACTTTTCTTTTAGTTACAGTCACTACATTCTTTGTTGTCTTAATGTATACGACACCCCTCAATAGGTTTTAGTTTATCCGAGGGAGGGTAGAATCTCAGGAAAAAATCCCTTCGCGAAATATAGAAGGCATTGTATAATTCCCTTCGTGTATGTGGTAGTCTCAACCGGTTGCACAGTCTTGAACTAAAGACCTCTGTGATTCTAGCATGGTAAGATAACTCATCAATACCAGCAAAGCCCCTTGACAATTCTCAAATGTTATTTGTCATCTTCTCTATCCCTACAACTTGAACCCAGTGGCCGTCAATCGTTGAATTAATATTATATCCCTTGTAATTTGTTAATGGTGGGTCTATAACTCAACTATCAAGTAGATTTTGTCCCGTGTGGAAAGAAATAAGTTTACGCCGTCTATGCACAACATGCTTGTATGTTTTTAAAAGGTACTCTAAGATCGACAGTTAGATATGTTTCTCGGTTCATAACACTCGAATTAATATAAACCGTCCATGTATGAAGGGACCTAGTACAGTTTTTCTGGATAAATCGTTTTTCTCTTGAATTGATACACAACAATAATGATGGGCCCTGTTTGATGTGATGGTGCCCATCAGTAAGTTGTTGCCCCATCCATACTCGACCCTGAGCGACTGTCCAGCCGAAAAACAACAATTATCATTCTGCTTCTTCAAGTTTAATAATAATAAATAATTAATAGTTAATGATTAATAAATTAAAACGGATACTATTCGTTAGAGAGAGCTTATCTAGAACGATACTGTTCGTTAGTATCTAGAAATTACAACGGATACTATTCATTTAGACTGCTATCCGTTAGAGAGAAAATATTTTGAAATTACAACCGGTACTTATCATTTAAACTACTATTCGTTAGAGAGTATTTAGACTTACAACGAATATTATTCATTTAAACTACTCCTGCATTTAAAAATTTCAACAAAAAGAAACATAATAATGATTAAGAAATTACAAGCTCATATCCAAACTTTAAAGTGGGTTCATCTAATTCATTTATATTAACATTCTCTGATAAACTCTCGAATTCCGGCCAATGTTGTTCAACATTATTAACATTCTCTGATAAATTCTCGAATTCCATGGTCGCCAAATCTTCTCCAACATTATTAACATTCTCTGATAAATTCTCGAATTCCATCGTCGCCAAATCTTCTCCAACATTATTAACATTCTCTGATAAATTCTCGAATTCCATCGTCGCCAAATCTTCTCCAACATTATTAACAATCACGCTCGACACCACATGTTGTCCAACATTTTCATCTTCGATTCGGTTCGTTTGGCTTGTTATGGCCTCTGCTGAGTTTTGTAAAGCATCAGAAATAATGCGTACGTTTAACTCGTTTGCCTGCTGAGTTTTGTAAAGCATCAGAAATGTTTAGAACTTCTTCTCCTTCGCCCTCCATGTTAATATGAACTTCTTCTCTGTCGCGCTCCATGTTAATATGTCGAAATGAGCGAATTCAAATATTAGTGTAGAATATCCCACACCCAAGAATCATATAATGATAAAATTCAATCAGAAACTGGCAAAACCACCCAATATCACTGTAGAATTTTCAACACCCAAGATTTGAATCTGTCAGGTATGCCCACAATGGTTATTAAAATAATTTTAGGTCACTTCAATTATAGTTAGACTTACTAGCTTTTTACCTATTTTTTTTTAAGTAATTTGGAGTTTGGGTCTATTTTTTTTTAAGTAATTTGGAGTTTGGGTAGATGTTATATTGAAGGGTTTTGTTATTTTTAAATGATTTGCAGATTGTCATTTTAAAAGTAATTTGGTGTTTATGTAGATAGAGTTTTGATGAGTTTTGTTACTTTTTAAATGATTTGGAGTTTGTGTAGATAGAGTATTGATAAGCTTTATCATCTTTTAAATGATTTGGAATTTGAGGAAGATTGATGAGTTTTTAATTTTTTTTAAAAAAATAATTTAAAGATTCTAGGTTAAAGATAAAATGGTCTACTCTAATTTAGTTATTAACAATTGTAAGGTAATTATAAAAATAGTGAATAAAAAATTAAAAAAAGAAATAAATTGATATAACCATAATGTTTATCATATTTATCATATTTTATTAATATTATATATTTAGATCACTTTAATTATAGAAGGATGGATAGAGTTCTTACAATGTATTTTGAAAAGTTATTTGGAAATTGGGTAAAGAAAGGATTGATATAATTTTATTATTTATTTTGAAAGTGATTTTATAGATTATGCATGCCACTTAAATGGAAAAGTTTTTAAAAACTAGAAAAATTAAGATTGTGCTACTGCCATCTAAATCTATTGATCAACAATCCTAACTGTGTTTTAGATCTATAAAACTCTTGGCTTGGTGGCGGCCATGGTTCGGCTCTGAGGGAGCTGGACCCCTCTTCTTTAAACCTAAGAAATATAATGAAAAATTCACCAAGATGGTTACTAGTAGAACATCCAAGCATAAAAGCATTCGCTTTTGGAAAGGGGGAAAATATTAGCTACTGAAAAAAAATTACGAGATCCTAATAAATACTCCATAAAATCTTTGGTCCCATCATCCAACGGGTCAATACCTTCATGGCAACAACAAAAACTGCATGGAATTAATATCATTTTGTGTCGTTGTTCAGCCATATTTTCTCATGGAATGTATTTGGCGACGTTTTAGCTGATGCCGCCGGTATGTTCAAAGATCCAATTCCAGTGAAAGAACCAAGTCCCCCGAGAAAACCAAGTTGTATTGTACAGAAATAACATATGCCGAAGACGAAAAATCGAACATAATGATCTCAAGGTCCGACTCATAAATTTAAAAAGAACCACCTCAAATCAAATCCGAGGCCATTCATTCTTAGACGGGTTTGCAAATTTAAAATCCAAATTTGAATAGGCATGGATTTTTAGCGCCTTTACTCAATTCAAAATCCAAGCCAGCATGGTATTGGCGCGTTGCAATGGTCATCAGTCCATATCATATATGGTAAGCGCCGTATATACGTGATGGGAATGGGGCATATGCATGGTCATCCCTGCTGCCTGTTCTACGGGGAGTAGGCCGTTCTACGGGATGGTATTTGCAAAAACTATAAAATACTGCCTTTAGAATTATAATGTTGTTCATTTAACCTGCTATTCGTTAGAGAGAGCGTATGTTGAACTGATACTATTCATTTAAAATCGACATTAAAATAAGATTACTTAGAGAGTATTTAAACTTACAACGGCTACTATTCGTTTAAACTACTCTCGTATTTAAAAATTACAACATAATAATAATTAAGAAATTACAAGCTCATATCCCAACTTTAAAGTGGAATACGTTATTATCACAGAAACATAATAATGATCAAGAAATTACAAGTTCATATCCCAAATTTAAAGTGGGATACGTTATTATCATATTCCATAGAAGACGTCAGGAAAGAGTGCACAAAATATTTGAAATATACGATGCACA